>JANRGW010048632.1:5423-22686 GCA_024733675.1 Psilopsiagon aymara
GTCCCTGTCCATGGCAGGGGGGTTGGAACTAAATGATCTTAAGGTCCTTTCCAACCCTAACTATTCTATGATTCTATCTAGCATATGACAAGGCTTGTGTACTTGCCTCTTATTTTACATGATGAATGTGTTCTATCTAGGTAATGGCAGTGAAGTTAACTGGTTGTATTTCAGTCATGGTTGTAGAGTCCAACAAAATGTATTGCTGCTTGGTGTGTGAATGCATTGTAAAAATTGTGACCCAAGAGGTGAGTCTGTCAGTGACACGGGCTTTGGAGACTGTACGCAGATACACGTGACAGGATGTCAACGTGATCCTGGCTGGCTGGCTGGCCAGCCGGTGTATGCAAGGATGAGCTCTGTTTCATGTTGTATCTTCTTGCCCTCATGACACAGCAACTGGTGGCATTTGCTCGAGATGAAACTGAACAAGCTGAGCCTTGGTCTGCATAGAGAGATGAAGCCAGATACCTTAGAGCTAACTATGTTTGGTTTGGTTTGATGTAGTTGCTGCTTGTCTTTTAAGAAATGAGTTAAAAGTCAACTGGTATAAAACTAGTCTTTGGTTTTGTTGATCTCAGGTGCTAACCGCGTGACTCTGGAGGACTCCAACATCCTTCAGCCAATGGGACTTACTGTGCTGGGCAATCACTTGTATTGGATTGATCGTCAGCAGCAGATGATTGAGAGAGTGGAGAAAATAAACGGATATAAAAGGACTAGAATTCAAGGCCGAATTGCTCACTTAACTGGCATTCATGCTGTCGAAGAGCTTGATATGGAAGAATTCTGTGAGTTTATTTCAGTATCTGACATCTCTCAAAGCCCTCATCTAGCTGAATATTGTAATAAGATTGCCCAGTGCACTTCAAGTATGCCATGGAGTGCTTTCAACTCAGCCGGCTGGAATCCTAGAAACAGAGGAGAAAAAGGTTCCTCATTCTTGTCTAGATGAGTGTTTCTGCAGCTAGAAAATGCGATTTCATGGCACTTGGTTACCTGTTTGGTAGAAGCTTACATGATACTTGAATTCACTCTAAAAGCTACTTATAATTATGGTTACTAATTTTTAAAATACAACCAAGTAATAACACATGGAAAAACCTTTAAAAAGAAAAAGAGGATTGCACTTATCTTTTCTCCACGGTTTTCAGACACCTGTGTAAAGCATGACTGTTTTGACTCAGCACAATCAATGATGTAAAAGCCTCCAGTGAGGGAGGGAGAATGTGCAGAAAGGTCCTACAATGAATTATTCTGGAAGTGGAATTTCTCTGCCATCAGAGGTAGAGCCATTTTAGGTCCTCCCTTCTGAAATGGGTTATGCATGCAGGACCTTTTTTTTCTGGACTGGTGGTCCGAGTTCTGTGGCCTGAGGGGAGTACAGAAACCTCTTAAAGTAGTCACTCCTCAAAGTGACAACCTACACCTCCTCCTGCTTAACAGAAATACAAAAGAGAATTTACATATGTTGTCATTTGGGCACACGACCATGTAGCTTCCTTAAAATAAATAAATCAATTGTGTGTTCTTATATTGCAGTTTTGCAAGTAACAGGGAAGGTGAGGGGCTAGATATTACGAGCTCTTTAAGATTAAAGAAATCCCGAAAGTTTTGGGGTTTGGCATTCTGCAGTGATGTATGTTCATTCTTAATGCCTGGCTACCCTAGAAATGCAGGTGGGATGTATAGGTACGATGTAAATAATGACCTTCCAAAATCTGCCTTCTCATTCCTTTTCCCTTGAGCTCCCAAATTCTTTTTAGAGCTCCTTTAAAGGTGTCCATATCACTATTAACTGGGAGATATGTAGTCTTCATGAAGTAATAGCTTTTGAGCACTGAATTGAAAAATACTGCATTTATCTTCCCATTTATTTGTAGTGAAATCTTGGTTAATCAAACAGAGCTGGTTTGTGAGTGGTTTGGTGAGTTTGCCCTAGCTAGGACTAGTTATCATTTCTTCTGTGTTTTCTGATATTCTTTTCTCTGTGTTTCTCCAGCTGTGCATCCATGCTCCCGTGACAATGGTGGGTGCTCACACATTTGCATTGCCAAAGGTGATGGGACTCCAAGATGTTCATGCCCCGAGCACCTTGTGCTTCTACAGAATCTCTTAACATGTGGAGGTGAGTTGTGTTTAACACTACCGTTGAGCAGTTTACATCAAAAAAGATGGGAGTTGAGGTTGCATTCCAATTCAAAATGTGGATTACACACAGTTTTTTTTCCTACACATGGCTTGTTGCATCATGTGTTAAATTGACCTTTGATTCTTCTGCCATTTTCTGCTTCAGTATTTGGACATATGTGACTTGTGTTTGTGGGCAGAATATTCTTGTTTGACCCGAAAATACTTGCATCTTCTACTGAGATTTTTATAATTGTGTGATGTAACAGGTTTGTGCTTTAAACAAAACTTACAAGGTGATGTTGCATCAACCCTTAATGACCTAGCGGCGGTAAATGTACGTATGATTCCCACTGTGTCATATTCCAGTCTTTCAAATGAATTTGGCCTCATAACATGAAGCACTGTGCTGACTAGTTACGAAATGTAGGCCAAAAGCTCCATTGCAATCCTTTTTAATTAATTTAATTAAGGTAGCTCTCCTCTTTCCACATAGCAGACTCTTCTTGCAGACTGCTCTTTCACAATTCTTGCATTTTTTAGATTTGTTGTTATGCTTGCAGAGGGATTTAAAAACAAGCAAAGAAACCCAGTGATTCTTTTTGGGAGGCAACATATCTTAAATCATTTGGCTCGTCCTCTTGACTTCTTTTATGTATTCATTTTGCCATGGATTTCATTTTCTGGCCGAACTCCGACCTCCCAAAGGACAGTCATTTCCATTATAAGCTGCTTGCTTTCCCATGACCACAACTGGCTATGTGGTTTTAGAGCTGTGGTGGTTACATCTGTGTGGGGAATCAACCTACTTGTATTTCTTGCTCTACTATTGTTGCACAACATGGCCAATGTGAGATTCCTACATCCCACTCCTTTGTTACCTTCAGTTATAAACCGAAAAATCCAAGGGCATACATCAGTGTCTGGTTTTTTGTATTCTAATCCTTCACTAAGCCTGCAACAACTTTTTAACCTACTGTGTTTGCCATAGTTGCAACCAACAGACAGTATTTCAGAACATTATTTCAAAATAATAAAATATTTCAAAAGATTAATAGCTATTTTGGCTGGAGAATAGTTGTCCATGTACTCTTATGAATGCTCTTGACAAGTTTTTAAATGCAGGTTGTGCCTGCCAAGTGCAACCGTAATGCATCATTAAATGTGGCTCTAAATGCAGAAGTGGTATTCTGTCTGTTGAATTATGTAAACAGCACACTCATTTCAGAATTAAATTTAAGAGTTATCTCAGTACGTGTTTCTGGCATCTTTGTCTTACCTACAGCTGTTAGGACCCTGGCTGCAATTCTTATATTGCTTTACCAAATAATCATAAATCAGACACTTTAAAATCATAACATTGTCAAAACCAAAATGCATTTGGATTTTTTATTTGCATTTTGTTTTTCAAGCTGTTGATTATACTTGAGTCTCATTTACGAACATTTCTCCGTAATGAAAGAAGGACAGCAGCACTTTTAAAATGGTTTGCATGTAATTGCGTAGTTCTAGGATTTGTTATCTATCTATCTACACTACCTTCCGAGAAAAAATACTCATGCAAAAGTCTTGTCATTGGTTACAACTTTCTTTATGTTGGGTTCTTTGTGATGTCCACTGCTGAGCCTGGATGTTAATAAAAGCTCATTTGGTTTTCAGAGAATTGTTGCCATCCAGGGTCAGAGCATGCCTCCAGCTTGCTCAGTATTGTTGTCATAGACAGGGTGAGATGTGGTACTCTGGTAATCCAAGTGGTAAAGCATCTACTTGGAGCATTCCCTGGCAACAGTAGCTGTGGGGATCAGTGGCTGCCTGTGTTAACTGGTTTAATTGCATCACAGGGATCTGATCCAGCAACTTTTTAAATCGGTGGAAATGTATCTGTTTGCTGCAGTATTGTTTTGAGATGCTCCCCTCATTTTCAACATAAATAACTGCTACTCCAACAACTGAAGGTTCTATGTTGGCTAATGGCTTATATGTTGATATTAATGGTGGAAAAGTGTGTGCTAATTTGATAAATATAAGAATCAGCAGCTTTTTTTGCAATAGATTCTTGATCTGGTTTGTCTTTATCTTTTCACATTCTGAAGAAAGCAACAATGAATGTCTTCCTATAATATAACTATAGCATCTCTACATGAGGTTGTAGCTGCTGCTAACAGTGTGTGATTGGGCAACAGTATATTTGTGGAGTGGATTGAGGCCAGGATCTTGGGGTCCATGAAAAGTCAAAGTTGAAGGAAATCCAAGCTTTCTTAGGTCCAACAAACAAAAAAATAAAAGTCCAGAGTTCTGTCCCTGACAATAGAGAAAGAATATAAGACCAAGGCAGGCCTGTGGTGCTCCCCAGACTACTTTCTGAACCTCCAATGACCTACAGCCCAGGATTTTCCAGCAAGAGGACTTAGCTTAATGTTTAACAAGCCTTTACAGATACTTTTCCTACATTCATATTTTTTAGTTCATACCTAACTCAACAATTTGTGGATAAACCACTGGAAAAATAAGGAACAGATATTGTAGAAGCAGATGTTGTGTGTTTTAAGTAGATTAATTGTCAGTTAACCCAATGTACCAAGTTTTCTTATTCCAGGATAATGTATTGTTCCAGGATAATATATTTGCAGGGATTAGAGTTGTGTAGACTGTGGTTTGAGTATTTATTTGAATTTGTGCATGACAGTGTCTTCCAAAGGGTGACTGTAAGAGCCAAAGTAAGTATTTGTAGTTCCTGTCCTTAGTTCAGTGCTCAACTGCTAGAGCAAGATTTTTTCAACCAGCATGCATCCAGTTTTTGATATAAAGTCGGCAAAATTTCATTCCCTATGCAAAATCATGTTTTCCTCATTGCTGCAATCTTAATATTGTGATAGAACTTCAGTTCAGGCATGTGCATTTTTCATTTAAAAGTCCATCACATTGTTATTCTGTTGTAAGAGCTAAAATTGAATATTCAAATGTGATTTGTTTTCTCTTTCTCCAGAACCTCCAACTTGTTCCCCAGACCAGTTTACCTGTGCAACTGGAGAAATCGACTGCATCCCAATGGCATGGCGATGTGATGGATTTCCAGAGTGTGATGACCAGAGTGATGAAGACAGTTGCCCAATATGCTCTGCATCCCAGTTCCAGTGTGAGAAAGGACAGTGTATCGATGCACACTTGCGGTGTAATGGAGAAATTGACTGCCAAGATAAATCTGATGAAGCAGATTGTGACAGTAAGATTGATTTTCCTGAACTCATGGTTTTAACATAAGCATCCATTTGGGATTCTTAGTGTTCTTGATATGTCTGTGTAGGATTTTTAGTTTCAAATGGTGAAAAAGAGCCTTTACCACTGTTTTTCTTTCCCTCTTTCTTACTCTGTTGCTCAAATTAAACTTCTTCGTAGCTGCTTAAATTTCTGACCATGTAACTACAGGTGTGTGGAAGGTTGTGGGGAGAGTATCTTTAACCCACATCCTGACTGAAAACAGGATAGAAACTGGCAGAACTTAACACATGCACTTTTTTCCCGTATAATTATCATTTTGACTTGCACTGATTCCTGGGTGTCCTCTTCACCTTTGGACAGTGGTCACAGCAAGGTGCCGCAGGACACCTTAATCATGTGGCTGAATTGGCTTTTCTGAGAGTTCACTCTTAGCTGATGTTTATAATCCTGGATATAACTTTCTATGAGAAATCTGTGGAATGACATCCAAGGAGCTCTTGCTACTGCAGCTGCTTTGTATGCAGTCAGCCATAGGACCTGGGTCCCAGAGAGAAGCGTGGATGGGTGCATCATCCTTTAGTTGCCGGGAAACCTTGCATATTCTGTATCTAGTACCAAGGCACAGCTGAAACAGACACTTGACTATGAGCTGATACCATGGCTTCTTATTGCTGTACCGAATTTCAGGAGCCTATTCAGTAGCGTGGCTCTTGGCCTGTTGAAGCCTCACATCCATCAGCTTTACCTTCTCAATGACAAATAATTGCCACTGGGCCAGCAGGATAGACTTTCGTGAACATTTCAATGAGTAATTCTGTAGATTTGCAATGTCTTCTCTGTAACTTTGAGCCTGGATATACCAGGACACCAGTGCTGTCTTTACAAAGAATAGGATCAGCCATGTCCAAGTTCCTGTCTTTCTTATGGGAGGTGGTGCTTACCAACTGTACTGCTTCTTCAAGAGGCCCTGCGTTGTCCAGCATGGAGCACATATGCAACCAAACAGTGCCGTTACACACATGCAGAGTCAAGGTGGAATGTGCATGTGGCTATCTCACTGTGAAATGGTGAGCACTGCTAAACAAACTTTATGCCAATGTTCCTGGCATCATATGAACTGTAGGTGCCTGCCTTGCCCTGCACTGCCTCTTTGAGGGCACAGATGGTCATTACCATCTGGTCTGGAATAGTCCAAGACACATTTCTTCAGTTATTGAATGCTCAGTGGTTATACACCTAGTTCTCTGCAAGCCCTTGAGACACCCAAGTCTAAACTTTTGTCCAGGATGCTGACGCTTCCCTAGAAGAGCTATGAAGATACTCAGTGTCCAGGGTTAGACTGAGGGAGATGTGGTGAATGTGGACTCTGTAGTCCTCAGGAATCTTTACTGGCCAAAGACAGAGTAGGTTCCTAAGGAAATTAAAATCCATTAGGCTTTTCTTGTCCCTTGGCATATGTCAGCCAAGGCATGTTTTTGGAGAGTTGCACCTGAAGCATTGGCACAGGGGTTGCAGACTGTGATTGGAAGTGGCCAAAAAAATGTCCCAGGATATGTCCCACATCTTCAAGACTGTGCCCTTCATCTTTTTGAATCTACTATGGTACTGCTAGCTAGTTCCGCCTTATCCTGAGGAAGTCAAAAGGTTAACAGTGTCTTGATGTTGCAGCTGGATTACCATGCTACTGAAGAAACTACATCACCTGAACAACACAGGTTCAGTACACCGAGTTGTCCGTTGCTAGATTAAGAAGAAACCACAAGTTCAACAAGGCAGGACAGCAACAGAAAATACAGCATGTAAGAAGGGAAAGGATAGTAAGACAGAAGACTTGAGAGAAGACAGCGGAGAAGAAGACAGTTGCAAGAATAAGTAGAGGGCTGGTAGTCACTGGCAACCAGGAAGATGCACACAGAACTTGGCCCTTCTCATGGTGCAAAAACCTAAGTGGTGTGGTGGGAGCTCTAGATAATTTTAGAGCCCTCTGTTAACATGTAAATGTTTTATATGCACTGTGAGACCTTGTGGAGCTGCATCCAGCTTACTGGGGGCATAACAGTCCAAATCAGGATCAGGAACTTAGCTTCTAGCTAAGTTTTCTCCATAAATAATTTAGTTCTCTTACATTAGAACTGCTGTGCAAAATGGACCATGGCAAAGTAAGCATGGCTCTTGAGGAGGTCCACGTCAAACCACCACCAGTGCTGTGATCAGAAGCATGAATTTGGATGTTCTCCTCCAGAAGAAAACAATCTGTCTTATTCATGCATTAAATAACCTGTACTGTGAACCTTCCAGGACTGCTGGTTACTAGCCCATGTACAACTGTCTGTCTTTTTTGTCCTTTTATATGCTTTGACTTGGCAGAGATTCCAGAGTTAATTAACAAGTCCTTTTTGCTGAATCAGAGGCCTCTACAAATAGATATTTATCAGTTAATTAGCAAGGTTATATTGTACAGGACTACATAACATACTATAGACTATACAAGATCTTATAATATGTCAAGTTATTACATTTTGTTAACCTGTCAGGTGATAAGCTAAGCTTTGTTATTGTGAGATTACTTATTGCTGATTTGACCCCAGTTTTGCCCCAACAGGACTGATTTGACAAAGGATGAGGAGTTACTGGGGTCAGAATTTTATTTTAGCTCCACTGACTAGGATGTGTAACAAGAAGGAAGAATCAAGAGATATGCAAACTTGCATTTTACCCACAGCAGCAAAGCAGGTGTTCTGGTGCCTACCTGGTCAAAAATACACTGAGGCATCATGTCTCACTTTTTGTTTTCTTCAGTTGCTCAAGTGCTGCTGTGCAAGTAGTCCTTAATCTTTTCTTTCTTTCTGTGCAGCAATTTGTCTACCCAATCAGTTCCGATGTGCAAGTGGCCAGTGCATCCTCCTGAAGCAACAGTGTGACTCCTTTCCTGATTGCATCGATGGTTCTGATGAGCTTATGTGTGGTAAGATGTCATTCCTTGAGATTCAAGTGCTGCATGCAGGCATAATGTCCTATGCAGGGTCCCAGTCTTTGCACACTAATATTCTTTCAGGGTAGCCCAGTGAATCTTGGCCATATATTCTCAGTTGTATGAGATGTGTGTATGTAATATGTATGTAATAAAGTATGTGATGCTATTATTCCAGGAAATGCAATACAGCATTAGTAAAGATGATCTGAAATCCCACTGTTACTTCAAGCTAGTTACAAAATGCTGTATGGGATACAGTGCTGCCTTCTTTAGATGAGCCTTCAGATCTATACCCAGGAGATCAGATTCTACTGTGCTCAGCACCTTGGTACTTGCAGAGCTGCTTCTAAGCTTGGGGTGGCTTTTAAAAGTGCACACAGCCCAATCCACTGCAATTACAGGGTCAAGCTGCAGGATAATTATGTGGAGAAACTAGCATGCAGTGAGCAGATGTCCACAAGAGACCACAAGCTGGTCTCTTAAAGTGCAGATAGACAGGAAAAGAATATAAGGAGAGAAACCTTGGGTTTTCTGGGGAAAATGTTACTTTGAACTGCCATTCCCATGCCAGTAGGTGTATGCAAGTTACAGGCACGCTGATGGCTGTTGCTGTACTAGTCCTTAGCAGGATCTGTTATTTTTTCAGTCCAAAGCGGATGATAAAATTCACTTATCTGTGCTCTGCTTGCAATTCCCCTCTTTTTGACTAGTGCGTGAAGTTTTCAGGAATGGGGAAGATATAAAGGGAGCATTTAGTAGCTCACAAGTCATGTAGCAGAACAGTTGGTACATAGCATTTTAGAAAAGAAGCAAATAGATGTGCTGATCTGTTGGTAATTCATTCTGAACATACACCTTGTGTTGGGTGGTTTTGCTTAATGATGTTGCCTATAGGGCCTTGGCTAATTGCAAGATTTTTAATATCTTAGAGTCTTGTCAGGTTTTAAAGCACCAGTTGTCAGAAGCTGTGCCACTGCTCTGATGAGAAGGAGGGTCACCAGGTGGTCTGGGTAACCTTGTCTCTTCCTTCCATCCTCATGGTGGGTACAGCAAGGAAAAGTGTATTTCATAAACAAAAGTGGTGATGCGAGCCCACTGAAGTGGTGAATAGAAGGAAAGGCTAAAAGAATGGCCACAAAAACTGTTCTCCCACATCTTCCGTTATCTCTCAGCTCTCACCCCATTCCCTCGCTTCTCTGGATAATGCAAAGACCCTTCTTCCTCTTTTTTTCTTTTTCAGTTTATTTTCTTTGTGCACTTGACAAACTTTCATGCTGCCAAGTTAATGCAGCTGTTTCCTGTTTGCAGCTAGGGTCCAAGCCTGCAATTAGGTCTTAACTGATTTAAATGTGTCTTTATGTAGACATAAAACTGTCTCCTCTGGAGTCTCTTTGTGGAACAGAGCATTCTGTGGTTTCTTGCGTTCAAAAGAAGCTAGATTTAACCAAAATGAGAATTGTGTGTTTTAAATTAATTAGTTTGGGAACATGTTTTAATTTTGGCTTTGTTTTTTTCTGGTGTCATATCTGATCTAATCTATTTGAAAATTAGGGACTTAGCTGGCATAAAAGCTGTCATGCTCTAATAAGTGTGAAGACTGTGAAACAAAAATGAATTCTTGATGCTCAGCTGTTAAAGAGTTTATTGGTAGAACTTTGTATTTCCTTTATCTTCCTTCTCAAGTTTCAGTTATTTTTCCACTGAAGGGAATGAAACCAGAACTACTGGAGAAAAAATTTATGAAGTGAAGGCTTGAATCTTATATGAACCATTTCACTCCTTACAGCTTCATTGAGGGGTGAAAGGGTCTATAGTTTGATCTGAATGCATAAAATTGATAGGCTTTGGTCAAGTTTATTTTATTTTTTTCACTTTATGAATATAAATATATATTTGTGCATCTATTAAAGACCTATAAATATTGCGTGAATCACATGGAAAAACTGGTTTTCACTGAAGAATGTCACATATATAAAAACCATAGAGGTGTCAGGTTTATTTAGCAATAATTTTGAATGTGTTACCTATAATCAGGGGAGATGGGAAACATAGCTCATCTCAAATACTGCAGCACTATCTATGGTTTAACATTGGGCTGTATAGGGAACAAAGAAACAAGAGGTAGGAAGTATTTGAGATATTCTGGATTTTTTTTTTCCTTCCAATTTGTAAGGTTTATTTTAGAAAGCAAGTCATATTTTAGTAAGGCAAACTATACTATTTTAAAGCCTATATTAGCAAGGAAGACATCCGCTGCTTAATACATATGGCAGCATCCCTGTTGGTAAAACCTTTGAATTTTTTAATGTCTTTTAATTTTTTAAAAGCCAGGCCAAATGCCTTCTGAGAGAGCAGAGTCCTCTCTGATTGAGGACTTCATGTTTATAAGTGTTCTGTATCCTTAATCTGTAGACTTTGTGGGGGAAGAAAAGAAAACTTCCTAGATTGTTCTTATGAAGATGCTAAGTAATCCTGTTCTGAGATGAATTGCTAGACACAAAGGAGAGTACCTTGCTAATACTGCTTGATGTACATAGAGGGGAGGAAGAGGCATGAAGTCCTGTGCATTCTATCAAAATATGTGGAGCTATAGATGCCCCAGTTTGATGCAGATACTTTCAAAGACATTGTGTGAATGAGCTGACTTATTTGCTGTAACAAGCTCCAGGACAGCAACAAATATCCTGCCCCATGTTTAATGACCTTCTTTATTTTTTTCTCCTCTCTTTCCAGAAAAAACAAAGCCATCCTCAGATGAGTCACAGCCACACAGTAGTGCCATTGGCCCTGTCATTGGTATAATATTGTCACTTTTTGTCATGGGAGGAATGTACTTTGTTTGCCAGCGAGTGGTGTGTCAGCGCTATGCCGGGCCCAATAGTCCTTTTCCACATGAGTATGTCAGTGGCACCCCTCACGTCCCTCTTAATTTTATTGCTCCAGGAAGTTCTCAACATGGCACTTTTACTGGTAAGGATGGTAAGGACCTTGCACCAAATCAGTACCATTACATTGTCCGTATTTGGAGTTATACACGTTATTTAGAGTGCAGAAATTAGATGCTGTTGATCAGCAAAGTGGTTTCGGTATAAATCTCTCATTTGGATCAGGAATGCAAAACCACATTTCAGTAGGCATCTTGCCATCTTTTCAAAAGCAGTTTTCATGCTGAAATGCATCTGCACAGGTGTTTAACTTTTTGATAAAAATTAACTGTATTTTGACAGAGAAAACATGCTCTTTAAATAGTTCATTCTGGTTTAATGTAATAAAGCCTGAGCTTCACATAGTACTTCATACCTAAGGCCTGCAAAACACTATGAAGGCTAGTGAACTGTGTGCAATATTGGAAACAGGAACACATGTTCCTGTTCCTAGAATGCCATTTAGCATTCTAGTGAAAGTTCTATTGAGTTATTCTTTCTGTCTGTCCTGTCCATTAAAGTTCTTCACATATTTTGGCCTGTTTGCCCGAGATGCAGATGTTATTCCACAGTGGAAAGAAGCAGAGGAAAGAAGTGAAGCAGCTTACTTTACTGTAATACAAAAGAACACGGGATAAACTTCCCAAAGTTACAGCAGCAGATGTGGAAGAACACAAGTGGCCTGGGTGTGGCATCATAGTCTGGCTGCTCATTGTCTGCAGTGTAATGAAAACATGCCTTTTGTTTTAGCCCATCTCCGATACTGCTTTCCTGTTTGCTTTTGGACAAAGCATTTATTCTCTTTCTGTGTCAGTCCTTCATGTCTAAAACAGCAAAACTTCTCTGCTTTGCAAAGGACTCAGTGTCCCATTTGAGAAGTGCATGCAACTATGATGCTGAGACCGAAGGAAGACTTGAAGTATACATAAAAGCTTAGGATATTCAGCTAATAAATAAGAACCCAGAAACCTCAAATAGACATCAAAATAAACACTTAAATGATGTACCTCAGATCATTTTGCAAAGTAAACCATACTTTTCATGGAGGAAATGGCGAAGTCTTAACTATAGAGCCCTGAGAAGAAAGAATATATCTTCATACTGTTCAGGAAGCTGGAAAGTAAATGTTCATCTGTAAACCTGCCAGACGGGGTCACAATAGAGGAAATCTATACTTAAGAGTACTTGGAGTCTGCTTTTCATGTCAGCTGAAATCAGATGGATGATAAACTTAAAGACAAATGAAAAGATGTGTCATTTCTTCATATTAAACAACTTTGTCAGATGTGCTAATTGTTGTTTTCTTCTAGCCATGGCTTTGAAGATAGCCAGAGGTAACTTAGGCTTAGCCTTTCTCACACTTTAATGGCTGTGGTCAGCTATTCCTGCTTAAAGTATGTTTTTATGGTTTTTGAAATGTTTTTGTGGTAGGAATTAAAATCTAAAGATGAAATCATTGCAAGTGAAATCTTTGAGCAGTGTTCTAATTTGGACTTCACACTAAAGCTTTTTTAATTAAAGCAGGTATCAGTGGTTTTTGTCTGTACCTCTGTAGGTGTTAACCAGGCTGTCACTCTGATTTTCATTTGTATTTCTTATTTTTTTCTAATCCATATTGCTGTGATAAGTTACAGCAGCTCAAAATATCACCATTGTTGTTCATTCTAAAGAAAAGGCATAGGTTCCTAGTACCATCACATTTCCAAAACAGTCATGAATGCTGATCTCAGATAGAGTCACTCTGCTTGTAATACATACTTCCTGCATCTGAAAATTTTCTGAAACCTTCCCAAACTGAACTCTTTCATTAGCACTGAGTAGTCTGACAGGAAGAAGCTCAAAATGTACGATCTGATTTAAGTGTATATTGCAGCAAAACTGACTGGATAATGTTGTCTTCCCTCTTCCTGCCACCCAGGATTCCTTCTTTGTTGGCACTGCTGGTTTCAGTTTAAGCAGTGATTTTGATTTTATTTATTTTTTTTAATAAAAATGATTTTTTTTGCTGTCGTTCATGTACTTGCAGTTTACTTTCTTTGGATGGAAATGAAAACTTTGTAGCTTGTTTTCCTAGCTTGTGTTTCTCGGGCAGTGTTTGGTGTCTTTTTGCAAACACCCGAATTTAATTGGAAAATTTCTTAGTTAACAATCTGAGTGAAAAGTTTGGGTCAACTGTTCTGGAGATTCCTTTCTCAGCAGAGTGTTGAGAGCAGGTTGTGAGGAGCTCAGTGCTGCAGTGAGACATTAAGTGGTGTGGGGGCGAGATGTTTTCTTTACAAAATATGTTGTTCCTTGTTTTTACATAAAACACTGTTCCCAAAGTGACAACCAGTAGCGTTGCATGGGTTTGCCAAGCTGTGGATTTGTTTTCTGTTTTGCATTGGTAGATGGAATTGTGGTTTGCCTAACCTTTTTTTCCTCTCTGTCTCACTGCAGGCATCTCTTGTGGAAAGTCCATGATCAGCTCCATGAGTCTCATGGGAGGAAGCAGTGGTGCCCCCTTATATGACAGAAACCATGTTACTGGAGCCTCTTCAAGTAGCTCATCCAGCACTAAAGCCACTTTCTACCCACAGGTACGTCTTGCAAATATATCTTTGAGCTAAGTACCCCTCACTTTTAAAGAAAGAGAAGATTAACATTTATGCTGTTAATAGAATAATGGTTATTCTAAGGTATTACTGTTTATGATCTACAGGCCCAGTCTGACACCCTCTGAACTCCATGACAGGACTTTGTTGTAGTCCATGAGGATTACACAATGCTATACGGTGTCTAAAATGTTTTGCTACTGGAGTGATATTCAGCTGGGTTGTTCCTGGGCACTTCTGTTCTTATGTCTTGACTCCCTCGGAGATGCCACCTCCTTTGTTCTTTGTAAACTCTGATGTCAGTGGCCCATTGACATTTTGCACTGTGTAATGCTGCAGGCACTCATGGAAAAAAAAGACAAACAAGACACAACAGGACTGGAATGCACATGCATAAGAAATAAGCTTGGCTTGCTGTTCAGATAGTGTTGATGTTGACTGAGAAAACCAAGTGTGTGCACTGGGAGAAAACACTAGTATCAGCAAGAATTACTTTGCTTGGCTTTTTTTCAGCTGTAATTTAGCTCAATTTCTGGCTTTTAGCTGTTGGAAGTGAAAGAATTTCAGTCCACATTTCTCTGAATGAATTCAAAGCTATGAATATGAATTACTCTTTAAGAATATGTAGGAGAAACATTACATACTGTTAGCCAGCATTTTGTCAAGTAAGTTTTTTCCTTAGCGCTTCCAAGCAAAACATGCACTCACTCTTCCGATCACACAAGCTTGCAGAGTCAATCTGCTAGCTATTGAGGTGATTTTTTGGGAGCCCACATACTTTGTGGTTGTCTCTCCCTTTTAAGAAGGGCAAGAATAGAAAAGAGAGGCTTGTGAGCTTATCTTTTGATAAGGTAAAACCATTACTTATTTCCTGCATTGCCTTCTCAATGAAGTCATCAAGCAGCTAGTCCAGCTAGCAGATATTTGGAAGTCAGCAGCCCTCCTAATTTTGCTTGTCTCATGCTTCACCAGTATCTCTGCAACATGCTGAACAATGTAATGCTAATACTGGGTTGATGTGTCAATGGCACACTAAAAAGGGTGAACAGAAAATCTTAGCTGAATTTATATAAAAATACTTAAATGTATCTTGAAAGAGGAAAGGATGGCTTTAAACTGAGAGAAGGGAGATTGAGGTGAGATTATTAGGAAGAAGTTCACAGTTCCCTGTGAGGGTGGTGAGGCACTGGCACAGGTTGCCCAGAGAAGCTGTGGCTGCCCCATCCCTGGCAGTGTTCAAGGCCAGGATGGACATGGCTTGGAGCAACAGCAGCCTGGTCTAGTGGAAGGCGTCCCTGCCCATGACAGGGGAGTTGGAAATGGATGAGCTTTAAGGTCTCTTCCAGCCCAAACCATTCTATGGCTTTATGCTCAGCTCAACGGCCAGGAATCATTTTGCTAGACACTGCACAGTGAAGACCAAAACAATGATCTCCACTCTGGTGATTTTACAGTTAGTACAATGAGAGAAGAGCAGAGGCAGAGGAAGGATGCTATCGTGGTTACTGTGGCAGGCCATGGCTTGGCAGAATGCCCAGGACAGGCTGTGTACAAGATACTCACATCAATAGCAATGCTGTAATTTTCCACGCTGGAAGGGATGAAGTGCACGCCTTGGTTTTAGGCCAGTATCCTGCTGATCATGTCAGAAGTCCTGCTTCCTGCTATGGGAAGAATCCTAAAGGATTCTGATGTGCAACAAACTCTTTTCCTGGTGTGAGGGTTACCAGCAACTCTGTATATTCACACACACAGGCTAGGGCAGGCTAGAACTACTTTTTAGCTCTTAGGCTCTTTGCCTTGTGAACTGTGTCAAAATTATGTGTTTACAGAGCCACAGTAAAAAGTATTCAGGCACGGATGGAGTTGTATGACTTATGGTAAAGGAACTTGGCCTCCTGATCCTGCTACTAACCTGGGTGTTAGTTTAGGGGCTGGGATTGGAACATGCTTTGTTTCCTTGAGGATGATATCAGTCCTTAGGCCCAATGAAGTACACTGAGATTCAGCAAAACTGTGTCTCATTTCCAGCTTTACCACAGCCTTCCAATGTAATAATGGATGTGGCAAGGAAGAAAATGTGAGGTACTGTGAGAACTTTGAAAGCCTGAAGTGTATGCGAGCCCAGAGTAAAGTCTCACAGTGAACTTCCATATCTTTAAAAATGCATTAATTCACCCAAGCACCAAGGAGAAGAAAATAAAATAAGGATGAGTGACAGGGTGAAGGCCTAAATAATATTTTCAAAAGAAGTAGTTGTAGAATTAACCCAAACTTTTGCACTTTTTCCTATTTTTCCTAGATCTTGAACCCACCTCCCTCCCCAGCTACCGATCGCTCCCTGTATAATGCAGAGATGTTTTATTCTTCAAACATTCCTTCAACCACAAGGTCTTACAGGTACAGCTCATATAAGAAGTTTTGATAAATCTTCTATTGATCTGTCCTTTAGTTTTGGATCTTAAGCAGACTTTACCTTGTTAAAAAACCTAACTTTCCTTCTCTTAATAAATGACCATTTAAATGGAGGTTATGCCAGTTTTAAGTTTAAACGTTGGCTTTGTGTTTGTGTTTTGACATGACAGGGTTTAGTGCCTTCCAATACAGTGTTGCTGAGTAATAATGTAATATATATAGGTTATATTGCTATGTAAGCCCTTATACCGTCCTGTATAGAGAAAATTGGTGGTTTCTGTTCAGTCCCTCAAGCTCCTCATAAAACTCTTTGACGAGTCACCCTATTTGTTAGTGGCTGGGCTAAATGATCCTGGTGGTCTGCTCTGGCAGGTCAGGGGCTGGAAGAATGTGCTGCTGGCAGAGTGTTGTTGTAGTTGTATTTGTGCCAATCAAATTTAACACAGTTCAGGTACTTCTTGTTGGTTTCCCATGAAAACATGAATTAAGGTTCACACCAGTATTCATGAGCAGTCATCCTGACTGAGGACGCAGAGCTACTCATTTCCAATCTTTCTTTTTTTCTTTTTTCCCTAGATTGCAACTAATGCCTATGGGTTTTTGTTTTATTTTTTTCTACAGGCCATACATTATACGAGGGATAGCTCCACCCACAACCCCATGCAGCACAGATGTTTGTGACAGTGACTATACTACTAGTCGATGGAAGGCCAACAAGTACTATATCGATTTAAATTCAGACTCTGACCCTTATCCCCCACCACCCACACCTCGCAGTCAGTACATGTCAGCAGAAGAAAGTTGCCCTCCATCTCCTGCCACGGAACGAAGCTATTTTCACCTCTACCCCCCTCCACCCTCTCCTTGTACAGACTCCTCATGACCTCAACAGAAGGAACTCTTCCTGTAAATATTTTAAAATATGAACAGATTTAAAATATATATTTTATGATTTAAAAATAAATTGGGGTGGGAATTTAAAAAAAAAGAAATGTGAATAAAAATGGGTG
>JANRGW010048632.1:22786-43064 GCA_024733675.1 Psilopsiagon aymara
AGCATGAGTGCTCATGCCCTGTTCTCCACACCCCCCCTCTTGTCAGCCTTGCTTCTGTAAATATGCCTTTTTTTATTAAATGTTGAGCCTTTTTGCATTTTTAAGTCACCTTTTTACATGCAAAGTATACGTAATTCTTTTTATTAATGTGAAACAAGAAAGCAAAGTGGCCTGTGGAAGAGTCTAAAGAAAGATGTAAGTTTATTCACAGAGAAGAAAAAGATGTTTAAATAAAATTCCCAGTATCTCACCCCTTCCCACCACTGGGAGAACACCTGCAATGGTCACAACCCTTAGATGCTCCTGTTTGCACATGAGCTGCATGCTTCCCAGCAGAACTCACATGCCCAGATTTCAAACCTCCCCCTCCTTTTGTTTAGGATTGAACTGGAAGAACACTTCTTTTGGCCAAACCTTACAGCTTAACTAGGCTCACAGGCCTAGGTAAGCTCTCATGTCATGCCTCATGTCAGTGCCACTGCACATGGCTAGTTCTGGAAATGATTCAAGCTAAAAAAGATAACCAGCCTTAAAAAACTTGGTTTAGCACCAGTCCGTTCCTCACTGGAGTGGGTGAATGGCAGCAGAAGCAGTTGTATCGACCTGTGGGTTAGAGGAAGGGGCAAGTTAAGTGGTATTTAAGCTATGAGAAGTGTCTGCAAAAAGTGCGTATTTGGTCAGACTCACTGTTTGAATTGTGATGAAACCAAATTCTGTCATCCTCCTTTGATGACTATCTGGGAAGAGGCTGCAATAGTCAGCTGCTTCTCACAATACAGGGCTAGTTCTCTTTTTCCCAAAAGTCCAGTAATTCACTGTGACAGGTCTCTGAGACGTTCACTTGTATTGACTTGACCAGAGAATTGCTTCATTTCTAATGTTCATGTTACAAAGAGTAATGATATGGTAGCTTTCATGCATTTAAATGGGGAAAGTTGTTTGGTTTTTAATTGGTGTTCATAGAAAATGGCATCTGCATAGCTCAAAGCAAATAAATCTGCTATTCAAACAGTTAGATCTCATAAAAATTAGCCACACAATTAGGTCAGGTTTAGAAATAGAAGTGGGGGGGAAGGATAGGAGACCAATACTTATTTCTAATTGATTTGTAATAAAGAATATAAACTCTAATACAAATTGCTGTAACCTAAGGACATTATGAACAGCAAAGTGCCTATATTCCCGACTCCTACCAAAAACCACTTAGGGAATGGTGGCTAGGATCAGCCCCTTTCAAAACACAGAAGATAAATCTTTTGCTTTGCTTGTTCTTTTGCCGTAACAAAAGGGATTGGGTATTTTATGGCACTTCGTATATTCAGCTCTGATGATGGTAATGTGAGTGCCTGCTTGGAACATTTGAGGGAAGTTCAGAATATGTAGATTCTCAGCTGTTTCTGCAGCTGCTGAATAATATGTGTTGGGCTCTTGACAGCCTTAATATTGTTGGCAACAATGCAAACTTTTTTTCTTGTTTGAACTTAAACTGTACTTAGGTTTGGGTCTTTTTAGCAAGTTACTTGAGAGCACATCAGAGGAACTGTGCAACTCCAGGACAGAGGTCTTTGTGGTGGTGGTGGAGGCCCTGGGACCACAGTATTCTGGTCCAGTTTGTGCTTTCAGATCTATTAGTCCAGATCTGTTCTTTCTGTCTGCATTGCTCCTGAGGACAGGACTTGTGCTGCCACTGTTGTGTTGCTGAAACTCTTAAAGTAGCATTTACTACCTTCCTGTCTAAATTTTCATTTGAGACATTGAGCACAAAGAAGATGCCAACCATTTTTTGTGGAGAAAAATACAGAAGTGGTGATTACAACTTGGAACTGTAAGAATGTGTTCTTTCCCCATCCTCTATCAACATCAGTAATTCTGTAGTATGCCAAGAGGGACAAGGCCACAGTTTGTTACTCTTAGCAGTTCTCTGAACAACTGTTAATGATTTGGTGAAGCAAAGCAATTCTCACATGATCATGTTTCAGTCAACTAAATTAGTATAGATCCTACCTTGTTCACGTAAAGAAGTACTTGTTCTGCATTACAGCAGTTGGTAGACCAGTTTCATATCATATGTAATTTTCTGCATGATAATTATTCTCCATTTATAATTAATTCATTAGCTTAGGTGTTTCATGTTACATCTCTAGCTTAGAGACGTACCACGTTAATTTTCCTGTATGCCTGTGATGACACTGGATGCAAAACTACATCATTTGGGGTTGGGTTTTTTTGTTTGTTTTTCATTAAACCACTGATCTTTTTAAAAAGCCACAACTATAACAATCCCAACCACCTCATCTGAAGACTTGTATCAGGAAACTTATATCCAAGCTTTGGAGTTGAGTCCAAGAAAACAGCGTTCTTGCTGACAGCTAAACTGTCATAAGAGTCAAATTCTTTTGGAGTTTAGATATTCGGAAGGAAGAAAGAATTTACTGAATGAGGTAAATTAGGCATGTACATTTTGATTTCACTTGAGCATTCATAGCCTCTTGCTGCTGATGTTTGCTGAGAAATTGCCTCCTCTGAGGCACTTGGAATTTGGGTGGTCAGAATTTAAGCCCCACAGTGCTCCATCAGACTGACTTTAAAAGCCTCTTCTAAAAAGAATTTGTACAGAAATCTGTCTAATGTTTAAATAATAACTCTTGATTGCTATAGAGTATATACTTTAAAAGGATGACAGCCCTCCTGGAGCTAGAAAAGAGCAGAAAGAAAATTTGCGTGACAGGAGCTACTTTTCTCCAGAGGTGTCCTCAGAGTGCTCTTGGTGGTTTCCATCCTGTGAACTTTCAGGCAAAAATCTAGAAAGTAGGTGCCATTTTCTTCTAGATCAGGATGAAAGGGTTGCAGGGAATTAGCGAATGCATACAACAAGTTGTGGCTGAATAGGAAATATGTGGGGAAGAGTTGCATTTTGGTGAAGTTTAGGCATAGTTTTAACAGTTCAAAAGTTTTCCATGAGAAAGCTGACTGAAATATTTTAAGAGTTCTCTGAGAACCTGCAGGGGGGTGCATGTGAGTTTGTGAGTACTTGAATCAGTGTTTTCAGCCACTATTTTCCAAGCCCAATATGACTGCATATTAGCACTTGAAACTGCTCAGGGTGTAATGCAGAACTGTGTCTGGAATGCAGCTAGTAATAGGCAAACAATATGGTTGATTCTGTGTTAGATTTAAAGCAGAGATGTCATAGCAGAGAGCACCTTACCTGCCTTCCAGTGCAGTTGTGAAAGCAGCTACTGGGGTCATCTTCTCTTTTGCAGGATTTATCATGTCCACAGGCCAGAGGTAGCAGCAGTGTGAAGCTGTAAGGTAAATGGTCAAGTCATGGTCTTCAACAGTGAAGTGTACTTTACTTGCAAGGAGAAGTTTTGTATGAATTATAGCTTGGCTTCAGCTAGATTGGTCAACAACCAGCACACCCTGACATTTGCAATGGAGGTAATTAATTTGTTCATTATTGCTGGATGATTTTGTGGAAACTTCATTAGCACTTTCCCAGCTGTCTTACTGGTTAAATTTTC
This sequence comes from Psilopsiagon aymara, assembly GCA_024733675.1. NCBI lineage: Eukaryota > Metazoa > Chordata > Aves > Psittaciformes > Psittacidae > Psilopsiagon > Psilopsiagon aymara. Next base: position 26,311 of record JANRGW010048632.1, read on the forward strand.
TTATGTCTGGACACATCGCTAAAGAGCACTTAGGCTAAGATAACGCTAAATCTGTATCTATGACCAATAATGTTTTCTTTAGGATAGTGTTATAATACAGAATGTTCCAAGTCTAAAAATGAGACTGTGCCATAATCATATTCTAAAGAGGAAGGTTGAAATAAGTTTCTTCTTTTGGAATAGTGAGTTTGATTTTCCATAATAAGCGTTGATCCCTCTGGTTTGCAAAAAGTGCAAGCACTTCCCTAAAAGCTCTGATTCTTTTCATTGTAACAACCAAATGGTCTCTTCCCTAAACACATGGTCTACACACCTAAGGTGTGTCTTCTGGAAATATTGAGGCCCATTTGTCCTAGACCTGTTTTCTGCCTGATGTCTAGAAGATCATGTACTAGGACCCATTGAGTTATCTCCATTTTTATGCCAACTGGTGCCTCTTCGATACTGGGGCTTTCAAAATTCGGAAGCTCTGTGTACAGCGGTGAAAAAAGATTTGGAAGCAGGAGGACTCAGTAAGGTCTGTTCACACTGGGCTGGTGTGGCAGTCACAGGAATGTTCCTCCATTGCCTGAGAGGTCAGATCCCTTTCCTAGGGAGGGCTCTTTGTGGTACCTTTCATCAGAGCCTCTGTAGCACATTGTATTCCTTTACAACTGTGGTCAGTCGAACCACAGAAGTTGTGTGTCCTGTTTGCTTCAAGCACTTTCAGAAGCAGATCTTCTCTGATGTCAGTCATTTTGTTGGAGTGTATGTCGAGTCCATCCAAGTGAGTTAGCTGTGCTTATAATTGTACTACAAGTAATAGCCATTAATGTCAGGAAATGAAAACAGAAGGCAAGCATGTTCCCAATAACTAGTAACACACAAGAGTGTCATGGAGCCCTGAATTGGAAGTAACGTATTTGCTGTTACAGTGCTGAAGGATGTTATATAAATGTCCGTATTTGGACAGAGCCTTAGACAAGCCACAGCCAAAGGCAGTTCTTTACAGATCAGTTATTCAGTTGTTTCTATGTTTTACTATAACTCTGTTATGAATTACGAGTGGAGTCCTTGCCATAATTTTGCCTTGTCTGTAGGAGATTCAGGGAAGGCTGAATCCTAAATGCTGAGCAGTGTCTGCTGGTTCTGCAGCTGTTCCCTTCGGAATTGCAATATTTTCTGCTCACTATTAAAGGCAAAAATCCCTTTCTTGAGCTACTCTAAGTTCAGCTAAATAGCTTAAGGTATTTTCCGCATGTTAAATATTAATATACATAGGTATTTTCCATCCTGTCAGGTCTTCTAGCTGTCCTTCCTGAGAACACTTTAGTTTCTGCAAAGAGTATTTTTGTTTTATTTATTTATTTTGAGGCTGGCCAACTATGCTGTGGGCCTTTTGATATCAGATCATACTTCCCTGGAGAGAAAAAAAAAAAAGGAAAAATTGGGTTTAAATCATAGAATCATAGCTGGTTTGGGTTGGAAAGGACCTCAAGATCATCTAGTTCCAACCTCCCCTGTCACGGGAAGGGACACCTTACACTACATCGTGTTGCCCAAGGCCCTGTCTGACCTGGCCTTGATCAATGTTAAGCCTGCTGGTAGGAATGGTGGAAACCAGTCTGATACAAACGGCTTCTGTATTCCACAACAAAATCCTTCAGTGTCATGTCCTGACATGCCGACAGTGCTCCAGCCACCTTGTGACAGCATGCTGTCACATCCTGGCTGTTCCCAGCATGAACCTTCAGCCCACCTCTCCTCCAGTCCACCTCTCCTCCAGCCCACCTCTCCTTCAGCCCACCTCTCCTCCTTCACCTCACCTGCAGTCTGAGGCTGGGTTCTCTCCAGCCAACACAGAATCCTCGTGGATGAAAGACTGCAATGGCAATTCCTAAATAAGTCCTCAAAATATGCGCAGAGAATGTGCCTAGAAGGACTTACCAGGGGAGAAAAGGAAGTTTGACAGCTACAGTAAATGATTAATTCACCGGCATTCACATCTTTGAAAAGCAAATACTGCCCAATTATGCACCTTTCTCCAAATAAGAATGATGCTGCTCCTGTGACAGTATTCCCAAGGTAGCTGTGTTTGACAAAAGGAGTGATATTCCAGTTTTAGTCATACAAAGATCCTGCAGTGCCTAAATAAGTATGAAAATATTTTGGTTGTAACTACAAGCCCAATAGCTGTAAACAGAAGTCATCAGCCTACAGAGATGAAACAAAAGCAGTTGAAAATGGGCGGTTTGTTGTGCTGGTGAATGTGAAATTTGGAGGGCAAATCTCAGAATCAAAACTCTAACCCAGACTGCTTTCTTACAGAATTGTATCACAATTGCTGCTACTGTAAATGTACGTGAATATACAAAGAATACCAAGAATTTTTATAATAAAATCCTCACACAATCTTTTTTATATTAAAATGTGTATTCTGCAAACAGCCTAGCAATTACAGCTTTGCATGTGTATCATTTTGTAGCATTTGTTACTACAAGACAACCAAACCCAGTACCTCAGTGCCTTGCATGTTTTAAACAGTTCAGTATATTAACTGGGGAAAAAAAGCCTTAAATCACAAGTGCCCCCGAATCATATGTAGATTGTATTCCACTGGTTTTAACAAAACTTTGTATCATCTTTAGGGTTCTCTTCAGTTAAAACACATACATCCACAAGTTGTGGTACTAACTGAAAGCTGACAACTGAAATTTTTAGAGCATGCATGTCCTGAATTTGTAATATATTGGAATTTCTCTCAAATGTATTATTCCAAGTGAACTTTGGTTTATGTACCCATATCTGTTCCAAAAGAAGTCCCGATACCTGTCAAAAATGCATAACATTAAAAAAAAATAAATCCAGTCACTGACACTGATGTGTTTGGGGATTAAATTGATGCTATTTTCAGCTTTTCACTACAGTACTTTTCATTAGAGCCATAAAATCTGTCTTGTGTTACAGAAAGTCTTTACCAAGTATTTTTTCAAGCCCGACTTTCTAGCATACAAGTGAACTTGGTAATACTGTCTTACGAAAAACTTATTTGAGGCTTTGATCACTTCAGACCATTATAGGTTAACAATTTTCTGGTCATGAAACTGCGGTGTTTATTTATATTAACAAAACCAAAGTCTTGTTTGAAGTAACTGATATTTTGTATAAGTATCTGTACAGATAACAGACTCTGCATTTGTACTATAGATTCTGTGGATTTTGTTTTATAATAAATACTTTTAAAAGATTCGGTTAGCAGCCCTTTTTATGAGCAAAACTTTCATCACCTACAGTAGAAACAATCAGCCGGTATCACAATTTGTTTAGATGTTACCTAAGGGCAGTGTTGTGTCCTTGGTTTTTATTTTAAAATGTTCAATAACAGCAAGAACAAGGAGGTAAAAAGGTTGGTTGGAAAGCTGAGCACCTTTAGAATTACAGTTGTTAGCTATCTATAGAACTTTCCACAAGTTTGTCAGCATCATGACCTTATCAAAGTGTTGCACTACAAAGGAATAATCTCTGTGTTTTGACTAGACCTGGTCAGCTGTATATTTCTTTTTTAATTGTATGGTACCGTTAAAATTGATGCTGTAGGATGTCAAAGTAAATCTTTTAACTAACGACTTTTTGTTGTGTGTTTATGGTGAACATACTTCAAAACCAGTTCCAGTGAGTCTAGTTTGGTCTTGATTTCTCTAGTCAATATTGGTGGTCTCGGATTTGTGAAATTTACCATCTTAACCTAAAAGTCATTCTTCCTAAATGGAAGAATGCCAATATGGCTGTGTTGAAGCTATCTGTGTAATAGACCCTTAAAAAAAGGCAGTTAAGCTCATAAGAGATATCTGCATCTGTTAGCAGGAGCCTCAGTTGAAGGTGGAAATTTTACCAGTAAATTCTGTAAATCTTTAAACATCCCAAGGTATGGGATGTTTGAAATATGTCACCCTTTAAAGTCTCAACAGCAGTGGGACACATGTTTTCACAGGTGCACAGGCACTCTCTTGACTGGCATCTGGTGGCATCTGTTGATGTGGGATTTTTCCTTCCTAAAGTTAGCTACTCAGTATGAAGAATTTTCTCCTCTTCTTAGGGAAGTGCGGGAGTGATTTTTTGCTTGTTTGTTTTCATTTCACCTTTTTCATTTTGCTGCTTTCCCTATCTGTAACCAGTTGACCAGGACAGCCAAGCCCTCTGCTCAATGCCTGGCTGCTTAGTTACCGAAACAACAACAAAAGGAGTTACTGGCAGTTAACTTATGTGTGCCAACACTACTTAGGACAAGCCACTGGCATGTTTTAAAGAGAAGACTGGTCTTTTAAAGACTGGTCTTTGAGCATTCAGGATCATTTGGGTCACACTGCAAGCTGAAAGACCTTGTGGCTTTTCTTCTTTTTGTGATTGATGTGACCCTGTGACCTTACTTCACAGGCTGGATCACCTTCTGTGTTTCTGCTGGCCGTGCCTCCCTTCATCTGACATGCAGATAGGGCAGACTGCCTCTGTCCATGCACACAGGCTGGTGCCAGGGTCTCTCCACTTCAAGCTCAAGGCCCCTGAAACAGATGCTGGCCTTTTCTTTATAGAGCTCTCCAGTGTGCCCTCCTAGGATACACCAGGATCCAGCTGGTGCAGGCAGGTTGGACATCAAGGCGACACTTGCTTGAGCAAAAGCAGCATGGAGATGGTGATGGATTGTAATGGTGCCTCTGCTGTCAAGGGGATAGAGTTTCAGGTGACATATTAAAAAACAGCTGCAGTGACCAAAGATTATCTGACCTTGAAGATTTCAGGTTAAGAAGTACCGAGAATAAACTGCCTTGCCTCCAGCGTGGCAAGCAGCTACTCATACCAAGTGTTTGACCCCCCTTTAGGCTAGTAGGTTGAGTTGGGCATATGGGCATATGGGAAGGGAGGAACAGCAAATGTAGTTATTACAGCTGGCTCTTGCCTCCTACTGCCTTTCTCATACTACTACTTTCTTGTAGTTTCACTAGATCTGTCATTTACAGGGAGACATCCATATCAAAAAAAAACCCCAAAAATACTTAGAGCTAACACTAACTGAAACCACGAGGCGGCACAGGCATCTGGTTCAGAGAGCTGCTCACCAAACTCTTTCCCAAGGGAAGCACAGCTCCAGAGATGCCCTTTTCCACAGGGGATTACCCTGCCTTCTCCCTTTGCACTGCTTTTTAAACAGGGACGGTGGCTGTAGCTTTTCTCAGAATGAGATTTTTATTACAGAACAAAGCCTTGCCATTACACGCCAATAGACATTTTGCTGCTATCGGTGGTTTTCCTCAGCCCTAGAAAACCTGTAACAGTAAACCCCCTTTTTTGGTGGTGGAAGCAGAAGCTCTGCTAGGCAGCTTTATACGTGTAGCTATAGCAGCAACTTGTTTGGTGTCTAACGTCAGCTTTAATATAATGAGATCAACCCAGATTTTTAAAACCAAGTTAATCAGCTATCTATTTTCTTGTTTGGATGGAAACATGGAAGGTATGGAGATCCAGATATAAGAATCATGAAAAGACCAATGCCAAGAAGTCTCAAAGGATCTTTTGGAAAAAAAAGAGGCTGTTCTTGTATCCCTTGTTTGCAGGGACACCTGTGTGGGGCAGGGGCACAGGGGGGATTTAGTATCACCAGGAAGAAGTGACGCAGTAAAGGGACTAATCAGCATGTCTGTCTTTCCCTCTGTTCTTCTCAGCAGCCATAGGGTAAGTGCAGACTTCTGTTTGCAGGCCTGGTGCTGTTTGACAGCAGGAGGAAATAATTTCTCTCATGTATACTGCTTTTTTTTGTTTGTCTCTAGCAGGAAATACACCAGTGCCTGATCTGCCCACAGACACCCCAGTCCTTTGGTCTGGAGCAGCCTGGTCACTTCTAACAGAAAGAAAGACAGTCAGCAATGATGCATTCCTTGGCTAGTGCTTGGTGTTTAAACAGTTCTGACAACTGATCTCTTGGTGTTGTTGAAAGTAAGTATCTACTGTCTATGCGTCTATATACACACACACTTGCTTCCCTGTCCCTCACTTCTGTACTGTCCCCTTTCTGCAGTTATATATACAGCATCTCTACATATATTACATCTCTCTAGATTTATAGCTTGACATTCTACATATGCTTAGATGGGAGTGCTTGGGAATTGTGGGGTATTTACTAACTAACCTTGACTCTGTCCAACTGAAATCTACTCCTGCTTATTCCCTGAGCCAGACCAGATTTCCAGGAAGAAAATGTACATTTATTTCCCTGTCCATCACTTCTATACTGTCCTTTTGAGCTTTGCTCCATGCCACAGGCTTAAATGGCTTTGCTGAGCTTCCTCTTGTTAGTGAAGGCTTCATGCATGGGGCAGATCAGGCCTGAGGGACACAAGTACAATTCTGTGTGGTTTTAAGGCTGCTGCGAGAGCTGGCAGGAGATGGAGTGACCAGACTCAGGGCTGGGTGCTTGCAAATAGTCTGTCCAAGCAAAGCCTGCTCTAGACTGTGCTTATCATGCAGCTGCGTAAGCCCACAGTTCATTTCAACAAGAATGAGTTCAAATTTCTGGAACTGCTTTGCTTCTCCAATCCAAAGGGCAGGATTTGCTTTGAGTGGCCTTTCTTTTTCTAATCGATGAACTAATGGGACACTTCCTCCTCCTTGCATGGGATATCAGAAGCTTGAAATGTCTGTGAACTCATACCCTGTCCATGAGGTATTACTTACATGAGAACACAGAAGTAATTAGAGCCCAGTGTCTACTCCTGGTCCCTCTTCTCATTGCCTTCTGTGTATTGTGTGGCTTTCTCCATCAAACCTCACCAAAGGACTAGAAAGCAATAGCAGTACATCAGCATGGGCAAATTCCAACGGCAGAATGAGTATAATCTCATGCTATCCCCTGAGCACCTTTGCCTGGGCCTCTGCAAGGGGAAGCACTACCTTTCCCCTTAGGCTGGACTATTGCTAGCAAGAAGAGGCAGGACTGCCCAGCCAGAATTGACATTTACCATGGCAGCTTGAAGTTATGATGAAAAATCAGGGAAAGGGCATCTGTGCTGCATTATTTCCCTCCCAATTCCTGTGCATCTTCACTTGCCCTGCAAATCTGACAGAGCACTTACATTTTTGAGCAAAACATGCCACCTACTGTTTGTTAGAAGGGAGACATTGCATAGTCAATGAAGTCAGTGCATAAATTAACCGGACTAGCAGCATACATTGTATAGTCAATAAAGCCAGGGCATAAACTAATGAAACTAGAAGCATATTTGCATTGCAAAACTAGCCAAAGGCGCCGGGTACCAGAAGTACCACACCTGCGCTCCACTGCCATGTGAGAGTCACACTGCAACACTATGCTCTTGATCTGCAAATGTCATGGAACAGCAAGGGCAGAGCCTGGGCAACTTTACAGACCACCACCTTACCATCCAGAATCAAGGCACACAACTGGCACTGCCTGGAAAATCTGCAAAGCAAGCAAACACCACTACTGCCTCCAGCTGAGGGTTTCAAACACAAGGCAGAGAAAGGGCTAGGAGGGACAAGACAAACTGGTCATGAAACAGATTGCAAGGCAGCATCAAGGGCTGCTTCAGTAGAGTGGTGATGGCACAAGAGGCCTCTGGGAGGAAGCACTACCTCTTTAAAAGGGAGAATTCTGCATGGAGAGCCTTCATAACAGGCTTCAATTTTTGATCATCCCTGAAATGGTCAGCCAGTTGGACTAGAGGATCACTGTAGTCCCATCCAAGTGAACTGTTCTATTCTATTCGTGAGAAGCAGGGTGAATTTTTACTTCATGAGTGCTGCTGAGCAGACCACTGCTGAGAAAACACAGCATCCCTACTCAGCACGGGGACAGGGTGCCTAAGAAGTCTGTGGGGAAGCAAAAGTCTCCCTCAGTGTGGGGCTCAGAAACCTCTGCTCAGGCAGCCACTGTCTCAGGGTCTCTTCCTGCAGCCTTAAAGCAGTCTGCAGGACAGCCCCAGCTCCCTGGAAGGGCTGAGAGTAACAGATGCTCTGTAGAGGGGGAGGGAGGAAGGGAAGAAAGGGTTAAAGGACAGAGGGAGTGATAGCCTACAGTTAGCAGATGTCCAGGGCTGAATGTAGGTCACCTATTACGGCTGGGAAGGGGAGGGGGGGTGGGAAGCAATTTGAAAACCAACACATCAGTGCGCAAACAAAGCCAAGAAATATGCCAGGGAATACAACTAATTCTTCGAAACCTGACAGAAACCCTTGAAGTACACATGGCTCTTCTAACACAACATACACATCTATTAATTAAGACTGTCTAATTAAAAAATGTGGGTTTACCTGCACATATATACAGCCACATAATGTGGGGAAAGAAATAGTGACATTAAAAAAAAACTTCAAAAACTTCAAATCCCGAAAAAAGCAAAAATTCTCTTACTACCCATATAGAAGGCTTGGGCAGACACAAACTAAATTCCAGGTTTTCCTCAGCAGCCTCAGCATATAATTTGGGCTAAATTCTCAAGGCTAAGCACCAATTCCTTTTGATGGCTTTGTGAGTGTTTGGAAGTCAGACAATTGCAAATCCTTCTGAGGTTGTGGCCCTTGGTGTGCATAGGTCTCTCTTACTATAAAAAGAGGTCAAATAGCATCACCCAAGCACTTCATGAGGTATCTGCAATGCATTCCCTATCTCAGATGTTAGAACTACGTGAACAGTTAATTACAATCATATACAGTTTTTAGGAACCTAATCCTGATGGGGGCAGCAGGTCAGGAGAGACGGGAAGAGACGGAGATGAGATACATTAAGTTAGGTGGGTTTCTCTGGCCAAGTCACAGTGGAGTCACTCAATATTTATAGTCTCTAATTTATTCAGAAAAATTAAATTTGAGGACAAATTCTGATGCACATAAAGGCAGCCTCCGGCACATACTGATCGCTTCTGATACCACATCATCACCAAAGGCTGAGAGGTATTTGACTCACTGCAACACAAGATCTTTCAGGTAGCAAAACATGAAGACTCTGTCAATTTGTTCAGAAAACAGAATATTAATAACTTCCATAGATTTTTAAAGCAGTCTGGGCATTTATTAGAAACTTCTGAAAATTTTTAAATTCTGCAGAAGACATGGGGGGGGAGGGGGTATTTGCTTGGGGGCATCACAGAACGGTTTCTGGCATTCTATATAGAGCTCTCTGGTACAGGATGGTCCAAGATCCATTTCAAAACTCTTACCCATTGATGTCCTATTTCTTTCACACCAACAGCCAAATTAATCTTGGGAAAGATGCTGACAGATGAAATCCTCAGACACAAAGGATTAAATGGCGCACCTAAAGGCCAGACTGAAGGGCAAAGGGTAAGTGTTTCACATTTGTTACAAGTCAAGTGCTTAGCAAGGCCAGTTGAGTTTGGAGATATTTGCTCATTAAAATCTCAAGCAGAGGCTGGAAAACTTTCCCTCACATCTTGGTATCTGTCTTAATCTATGACAAGGTTAGCTCAAGCTCTGTTCAGCCTGGATATGGCATCCTTTGTGTGTGTGTCTCTTTTGCAACTTAAAAAGGGTTAACTAGCATTGCCCAAGGGAGTCATGAGGTCTCTGCAGGGCATTCCCTATCACAGAGGTGGAAACTACCTGTACAGTTAATTGCAATCACTTACACTTTTTAGGACCCTCATCCATTTGATTGGCACCCCTCATGTTTGCCTATATGTACCGTACTATGAGGGCAGCTGGTTAAGACAGGGAGAGAAAGGGGCTGATTTAAAGAAAGCATCTTCATTTTCCTAGAAGTACCAGAAAAGGTAATTTCTTCATCTTGTTTTTCCTGTGCTGGTTTAATCATCCCAGCTACCAAAAGATGTGTTAGCTGACCATAGCTGCCCTTTCTGGCCTTCGAACAGTGAAATACCTCCTCTTTCCTCTGTTCCTACTCTGTGGAACATGGGGGTAAAACCAGAGTTTGGTTTTGTATTTCAAGGTTGCAGTACTTAAACTCAGTACAAGCTCCTGCCTTAACCACCCTGGGGGACGAAACACCCTCTTCTGGGGGGGAATTGAAGGGGGAGAAAGAGAAGGAAGAGAAAAGCTAAAGCAAAAATATATTGAAACTGCTGCTTATATCATGCAGTGGATTAGATTACTATTCCCTGTGTTCACAAGTTTGCCTGGGCAATCCAGCCTGTTTCTATTATCTCTTTCAGTCCGGTGCTACAGTTTCACAGAAATGTGAACTCAGTAGTTACTAGGCAGTTTTACCTTGGCTGATTGGGAAATGACATGTGATATATGCACTTTGTACGCTTGGAAAGCACCTTCATTTTCCTAGGAGAAGTACCATGAAGGTAATTTCTCTAACTTGTTTTTCTTCTGTGCTAGTTTAATCAGCTTAGCTATTAAAAGATAACATGGGTTTAGGGCTATGATTAGCCCAGCCTGGTCATGTGGTTATGCTGGTAATTAGCACTGTTGCTGAACTCAGTGTTACTTTTTCTTTTAATAGGTAACTACATCGGAAAAACAGTGCCCACTGCACGTCTAAAGAAGCAAAAGAAAAATGAACACTCCCTGAATCTGCATTCAATTATTTCTTTAGCAGCTTTCTTCCCTTTTTCCTCCTCTGTGATATTAGGATCTATATCCAAAGCGTTTAACTGCTTGAATTGGGATTAAGACACTCCAGTCTAAAATTACAATCCCTCAATCCTCCTCCTCAGCTGCTCTACAAGCTTTGAGGTATCAAAAATCCCTGTGAGGGCTCTGAGAGGCTCAAGCAACTTGCGTCTGAATCATGATGAAGAAATTCTGTATTGCTTAGCCTGGGTCCCCAAGAGCTCAGTTTGGTCGGCACCCCAAGTCGCAGGCATGCTTCCAGGGTACTGGACTCTTCACAATTTATAGTCCTTGGTGATGTTTTCTTTTGAAGCATAGCCACAGAGAGAAGAGGTGATGGGCATTCCTTACATACAAAAGTCTAGGTCTTAGTCCACTTAACAAGGCTGCAGGATACCAAGTTCCCATTTCTTTCTTCGCCCATGGGAATTTCAACCTGCACCTCTTCAGTGTACCTATAACCACCAGATTACAAGCTCTCCTGGTACGGGAACGTGCTGCCAGCCTCCTGTCAGGCCAGCAGGCCCAGAGTAAGCTGAGTGCTGCTGTAGCCCAGTCATTGAAGCCAACTTCCTGCACCTCCTCTGGGTCCTGCAAGTGTAGGTTGTCTACTGAGTGTTTAATGGATATTTCATTCAATTCTGCTCACCTTTATCCCTAGTCTTAGATTTTAGCCTCAAAGGTTTACTGGAAACTATACTCCATTCTTTACTCTGCTTACAGTACAATCTGTTTTATTATTAGAGCATAATTTGGTTCTTATGTTAATAATTGACGTAACCACATCTTACCCTGCTCCCCATGATTTCCAATTAACACTATTATGTTTGGATGGGAGATAAACTGTAAACATCCAGCTCTTTTATCTGGACAAAAATCCCCACAGGTCATTGGTCAAGGGAAACCACCCTGACATATGTACGTGGGGTCAGTGCTAGCACAGAAAGCAATGTGAGGACTTCTATTTCTGCACCCATTTTACCATGCAATAAAGTACAAAGAGTCTCCAACAAACTATGTCAAGCTGCCTTATGCTGCACAGGTTTTGACCATGTTGCACAGGTTTTGACAGAACATCCCTGTTTCCTCTGTTCCTTCAGAAAATGGTTGGGAAGAAATTGTATGAGGTACTGAGCTAAGTTTCCTAGTTGTGCAACACACGCAAGAAAGATCACACGTATGTATGTGCACGCAACACAGCATGGAAAACCAAAGATACCTCAGAGAGCTCAGACCATTTAAAGGGACCATATACTACACTTCTGGCAACAGGACAGTGTCAAACTTTACACTTCACAGCTCTTTACTACAGTCTAATTCACTGTTGCTAGCACATTGAGCAGCCCTTAAACTTACCAGATAAAAGACATCACAGTCTCTGGTCCACTGAGGATTTTCTACAGATGGATTAGACATACTGCTACTTGCAGGCATTTATCAATGGCCATGTAATTGCTTTAATTATAGCACTGCTATCAGCCCTCCCATAGGGAGGAAGGGGGATGGCTAAAGCACTCAAGGCTCAGGTTAAAATCAAATTGGTTGGTGCCAAAACTTCCCTCTATGCCTATGCTCCCTCCAGCAGGGCCACAGGGATGGTATGGAGGTCCCATCCTACTCACCAACAGATTTGTATCAGAAATGCTAATAGGATCAGTGCTGGGAATGAGATTAGAAAACTGAATTTGAACATTTTGTTTCAACTAAATGGATTAACTTGTGAGTTTGGTACAGCCAAACATCCACGTTCACCCTCAGGAGCATAACTATGAAATCACTGTTCAGAAATGCTCCTTTCCTCTTCTTAAAGCTACTTAGTTTCCACAATTTTAACAAGATGTTGGGCTAAACATTAAGTAATTAAAATTCTTTAAAGGGCTTTACTCTCTCCTGAGCTTTGAGGGTGATGAAGGATTTTGTAAGGGCTATGGTTAAATCAGATGTGTTTGTGTCTCAGCTGACCTTACTCTACAAGTATTCGTCTAGTGTTAATACAGCTGGGGACCTTTTGGTGCAAGGCACCCAATTGTTCCACTCTTTCTAGGTCTGTTCCATAAGTGGAACTTGTCAGTGCTCAGAATAGTTAACTACAATCAGATTAAAACTGGTTTAGACGATGGCTTCATGCCTGAGGTCATCAAATGGCCAGATGTCACCGGTAGGGAGGTTCAGCTCCAGACCTGTACGTAGGCGCTCCCACTGCCTGCGACTGTGGGGAAACCCAAGTCTGCAAGCTGGGTCAACTGGAAACCAGTAACGCTTCGCAGGGCACCATCCTGTTCTGGACAAACCAAAGGGAAGACAATACGTTGATAGAACCATGGTCATCCTGGCATAGCTGGCGCAGGAGACCACATGCTCACAGTCTTTTATTATGGCTACGCAGCAACTGGCAGTGCTGCTGAAGCGACACAGTCCTGCCTCCCCTCCTCTGGTGCCATTATCTAGCAATTGCAAAGCCACAGGATGAGTGGCTTGGCAGGCTATGCCACTGCTCAGGAAGATAAGCTTGTTCTCCAAGGTGTGGCAGAGCTGCTGAGTCACATAGCCCCCAGCAAAAGCTCCCTGTAGTGTTTGGCACCTCTCTACTTGGGTCCAATCAGCTTCACGAGGTAGTAGCAGCTATGGGTGAGGGTTAATGGTGTGCAGTGAGGAAACATGCTCAGCACTGGTTGACGTGTTGATGGTGACTGCGCAAGCTGATGATTTTTTTTATTTGCATACCACTTTATCTTGAGGAAGTGGCTGACTTAAATTATTAGAGGAACCCATCAGAAGTAGCTGTCTCTGGAAGTGCAACAGGCAGCAGCCATCACAAAGTTAAGATACTGATATTTGCAATCAAATAACACATTTAGTAAAACATTCTCAAGCTCCAGGTCACAGACCATGCCTCTGAGTTTCCCAGACAGTGATTCAATACTACAGCCACACAAAGCATGCTAGGTTTTTGTTTGTTTTTCTCTGATTTGCCTGTAATCACAGGGACAGGAATGGCGTGGAGGTCTTCACATTTGCACATAAGTCCCAGGGATAAAGGACTGTGATTTCAGAATTTTGCCTCTGGTTCAGATTACTGTGTGACACTGAGTAAGTCACATAGCCTTTTCATATTGTTCAACCTTTCAGCAGGGCTTTGAGATCCTCCTTGTAGACATGAGATATTTCTGCCTTGAGGTAGTGGCACCCTAGCATTACTGACTGCTATGGCAATGGTAGTATCAGCTGGACAGTTGTAGTTTTAAAAAAGAATTATACAAAACCAAGATTTACAAATATGTTGACAGGAACCCTCTCCTCAAACCTTTCCAGAATTAAGATGGTGGTTACAAAGCCCTTGGAAACCAGGAATATGCCAGCGCAAACATCATCCTGCCCCTTCTGAGTTGAGATCCATCCCTTACATCCAGGCACGTTTGCTCAGGATATAGGATGTGGCAGCAGCAGTTCAATTTAACATGACTTTGTTGCAAAGACAAGCTTTATGTTTACAGAAACTATACTAACTAGTCAACTGTTTTACTGCAGTAGCTGTTTCACACTATTAATCCCTTCTGATACTGCCTCTGGTGCCTGCTAAAGGTTATAATCTCATCATCGTTTCAAAAACCTAGTTGCTTATCCTGAGAAAGCCATTTTAACTTTGTACTCTCATTTATACATTATTTGAACTCATTCACCATTCTTTCCTATTATCTCCCTGCTCACAGTTTCCAGTACAATGTCTCTCCTATAGACTGTCATTGACAACTGAGAATACACCAGAACTGCCTCTATACACTTTATATTGTGAAATCTCCATTTGTTGTAGTCAATACAGGTACTCACTGCTAGAACATGCAAGGGGCATGACACAAACAAAACAAAACAAAAATCAGACCCAGTGAAAGAAGAGAAAAAGAAGACAGCTAAAATGTGGAACAAATGCAGTTTGTTTGGTACAAATGTACCAAAAGGTTTGGTACATTTTACTAAATAAATCTGCTAGAGTGAAAAAGAAAACAAAAACAAGCTCCACACTCAGAGACCTAACTGTGTAACTCTGTGGATCAATACATTTCATGCTGCTGCATTTTCACCATGTGTTTCTGACACATTAAGATCACACGCATGCATAATTGCGGCAGCTCTACTAACTTATTCAGGCAGAATAAGATGATCATGTGTCTGAGCTGGGAGCCAACACTCTCCTCCTAAGGGAAGCAGCCCAGTGGGCTCATGGCTTGGGGATGCCTTCTGTCCACAGAGGTTTTGTGAAATAAGGATGTGCCATCCTACGCTGGTGGGTAACGTGAACAAGTAGTGTAAAGTGTGCCATGAGTCCATCTTTGAGAGAACCAGGAATGCCTATAGATAGCACAGGAGCCAAAGCTTGGTCATCTGGTGAGAACGATGTAGGAATAAAAAGCAAGCTGGCACTGTGTCCAGCCTTTTATGCAACAGGCATTATGAAACCAAGTACCTGAGCAGCTGTCAAGTTTCTGCTGTGGGAGTGCCTGGACACAGCACAAAGACCAGGTTTGCAGCTATTGTAAATCTAATGGCTACTTTACTCCTTAGAGGTAAGCATCTTAACCTGTCTTTCTGTATTTAAAGCGATAAAAACCAGCGGAACCCAAGCAGCCTATATCTTGCTTTAAAGTTTTCCTGAACACAATAGCAGTGTGAAGTGGAAGATGTGGACTCTCTCTGATCTGCAGGTAAAAATCAGTCCTTACTGTGAAAAAGAGAGTACACACAGAAAGATAAGCACACAGCTTTACCTGTTCCATCTTCCCTTTGTCCACAAAACAACTAGAAGATGTTTCATGCAGAGACAGGCTCCCATTAAGACCTGTCTTATAGAGACAGGTCTTGTAGCCCAAATTTTGAGCCTATTTCTAGTTTGACTGTTTCTCTCCTGAAAAAGAAACTGCTTTCTGCAGCAGTAACCTCAATATTTGTCCCTTCATAATATCAATAATTTTGCTTTAATGGGAGCAGATCAGCCGAGTTGGACATTGATTTACAACAGGATGTAAGTACAGTCGTACTGAGCTTAACTTTGTTGGTCAGATGAGCATGTGAAAGATGTGAAGATACATTATTCAAAGGGGAGTTGCTTCATCCTAAGCGTCTGATTCATAATGAAGTCAAAGAAATGTATTGTCTTCCCTTACTTTGGTATATGAAATAGAGCGATCTGTGCTACCCTTCAGTTTTCATCTGCCCAACCTAAGGTGCCTGCAAGAACTACCCTATCACTGGAAGCATTCAACAGCAGGTTGGACAAGGAAAACCCCACCAAAACCAGACAAAACATGCTGAAACCAGACACAGTGGCTACTTGTGCTGCCCACAGGTGAAGCACTGTTGACCAGTGGGGTAGTCTTCTCCATGGATTGCGATCTCATCCTGCCAGTGACAGTTTGAAATCTAGAGATGTGCTGAGGGGTGAAAGAGCAGCAGCCAGAGGGGTCACTGCCACTTTGGATATAGTTCATAGAATCACAGAACGGTTTGGGTTGGAAGGGACCTTAAAACTCATCCAGTTCCAACCCACGAGCAGGGACACCTTCCACTAGACCAGGTTGCTCCAAGCCCCGTCCAACCTGGCCTTGAGCACTGCCAGGGACGGGGCAGCTGCATCTTCTCTGGACAACCTCTGCCAGCGCCTCACCACCCTCACAAGGAAGAACTTCTTCCTAACCTCTAATCTAAATCTTCTCTCTTTCAGTTTAAAGCCGTTCCCCCTCGTCCTGTCAGTACTTTGGGAAGCTTTGTGAGGGAAGACTGCGGCCAGAATACGCTTGTCCCTCCAAGACACATGGCATGAAACACCACACGGTGGTATGTTTTTTGGCCAGCTGAGGGACACACAAGGCCACCTGCCCAGCTACCTGCCGCCTAAGCTTCTAACCGGAGGCCCTCGCCAGAGGGGCTGCAAAGCTGCCGCTTCAGCCAGCAGCACCACCGGCGGCAGGCAGGCAGGCAGGCAGGGAAGGCGGCCGGGGCCAGGGCGCCTGCACGTCCCCTGCCTTTCCACACGAGTATCCTGGCGCGCTGCCGTTGAAACACTGCAAGCTCTCAGGCGGAGGTCCACGGGGAGACCAAAGACCGCGACCCCCCCCTCTGCCGCTTGACCCAATTCCCGCTCCGGGGCCCCCTCCCCGCCTCGCACGCTTGTT
>JANRGW010048633.1:0-29516 GCA_024733675.1 Psilopsiagon aymara
CAAGGGGTAATGGATTCAAACTTAAACAGGGGAAGTTTAGATTGGATATGAGGAAGAAATTCTTTACTGTGAGGGTGTGAGGCACTGGAATGGGTTGCCTAGGAAAGTTGTGAATGTTCCATCCCTGGCACTGTTCAAGGCCAGGTTAGACATAACCTTGGGCGATATGGTTTAGTGTGAGGTGTCCCTGCTCATGGCAGGGGGGTTGGAACTGGATGATCTTAAGATCTTTTCCAACCCTGACTATTCTATGATCTATGTGTATACATATGTTAATGTGTACTACATTTTCTTGCAAGTAATTGAATAGTTTCATTTAAACCTACTTTTTACCCATTTCTGAAATATTTTGAAAGTAGCAAGGCTACCTGCTATCTGTACATTCATGTGTCTATTTTGAATTTATCATAAAGATTGTTGCTGCATATCCATTAAGTCAGTGCATAGATGTCTAAGGGAGAATCATTCCTCTCCTGGCAACCCTGGTAAATCATCAACACAAGATAATTGTGATTCACAATAAGCTATTTTTCTGCTGTTGGACTTAATATAATGAAAAATCCTTTCAACCAATGCAAGGGAAGTCAATTGAGAGTAGAAAAATAGCATTGGCTTATACTTATGGTTATATCGTGCTGCTCTAAAACAAACTGAGGATATTCCTGCATTATGGTCATCCCAGAGATGCTTCCATTTCAGCTTCATGGGAAGCACAGGAAATGCCTTGTGAAGGTGTTTCAAAACCACAAGGTTTGTTTATGACCTCTTTTTCATGCTTGCTGAAATGAAAAGCAAGCAGTAGGTAGCATAGTAGGTAGCATACCACTGCATTGCATTATGCATTACATTTGAGTGCCTGAGAAGCTATGCTGAAGTCAGGTATTCTAGGGAAGATAAAAATCAGTATTTTTATAGTAAAAATGCATACTTGATTGAAATGTTTTAGAGATGAACCATATTTTATTCTTTCTTGTTTTTCTGCTATTGCTGACATTATGTAACTTCTGGTTTTTAGGCTGTCATTATGAGAAGTTTGCAGTTTGAGGAGCTTAGATAGAATTATAAATATGAGTCAACAGCTTTAATAGTGTTGAAAAGAAAAACTGCAACCAGATGTGGAAAATATACTTTAACAATGTGAAGCAATCTTTATACCCTATAACAGAGCAGTGATGAAAGCAGTTCAAACGTCTGGTGGTCAAATCCCAAACAAATTTTAGGTTTTCCAACAACTCTCGTGCCTCCCTTTGGTTTTACTCTCAGCTGTCCTTATCTAATTAAGAAGAAAATAACGGTTCCTGCTTCTCTTTTATTAATACATTGTAATGAAAGGATACTGTTCATCAAGTTTTTTTTTCTTCCCACCCCATTATTAAAGGCTCAGCAATTCCTCCTGATAGATACAGGGAGAAGACTGGGGACAGTGTGGGAACTGCCTGCTTACTTCAGTATGGGAATGTGGACCAGCGTGACAGGGTCCTTAGCTCAGAATAGAATGTTCCTATGTCTATATGGATCACAATAATCAATCACTGTTCTCTTGTCTTCAGTCCACAGGGTTCTCAGTTTGGTACTCACTGACATCCATACCCAGGTCACGTGCTTAATGCCATTTGCCTGTGCTTTCAGAGCATCCCAGGGTAGCACTAAGGCTGAAGAGACAAAGAGCTGCACACTTTCAGGAAGAATGACAGCAAATTTGGAAAGCAGCTCTTGAAAGAAGAGTTTGAAATAAGTGTGTTTATTTAGTCTAGACAAACCTGAATTTCTATGTAAATGATTGCTCTAAAA
Organism: Psilopsiagon aymara; assembly: GCA_024733675.1. NCBI lineage: Eukaryota > Metazoa > Chordata > Aves > Psittaciformes > Psittacidae > Psilopsiagon > Psilopsiagon aymara. The sequence continues at coordinate 1,792 of JANRGW010048633.1, forward strand.
TAAAGGTAGTTAAAAAGTGAGGGACTGAAATTATAGCTCACATTTACATTATACCTTAGAAAAAACAACATTAAGACCTTATTTAGGTGTCTAGGCATCCAAATATGCATTTCTTCTTGGTAATATGTCAATTTTTTTCTTTTTCCTCGCTAAAGAATTGCTTGGGAATCAAGACAGCATACTGCACAAGCTGAACACCATTGCTGTTTTAAGGGGCAACATACAGTCAAATATTCTTGGGTGGCATGGTTTACTGGGAGGTGTCCCTGCCCATGGCAGGGGTTTGGAACTAGATTATTTTAAGGTCTTTTCCAACCCTAACTATTCAATGATTCTATGTTTCTCTTCAGTTTAAGGGGAAATCCATACATTTTATACGTACGGATATAACTTCCTCCAGTTAAACTGATTAGCTATGAGAGCCTGCAAGCATGAAGAACGGGCAGCACACATTTGAAACTATGTTTTGATGTAGACCTGACTGCAATCAGGTTGAATTACTTTACACCTCTGACCTACAGATGCAGACAGCTGAAAAACTCTTCATGCAAATTAGATGTTGCTATAGACTACCAATCTCTCAAATTGCCATCACAACCTTTCTCAGTTGGTGGAAGTCTGGATACTCTGCAAGTAATTAGTACCAGTAACCCCCTGTGCAAATCTACCAGTAATCCCCCTATGCAAGGTATCTACCAAATTCACCACATAACTACTTCTTTATATCATCTTGGGGAAAGCAGTTTGTCTTACTTCTAAAAATAATCAGTTCATTTCTCTCCTTTGAATTACCCTTTAATTAATTTATAATATGCATGAAAAGGAAGACTAAGATGAGGAATTGCAATCTAAAAAAGCTAGGTAGCAAGAAAAGAATTCATTGCATACACAGTTAAAAAATAAACTCAGCTAAACGCAGCAATTTACAGCTGCTCAACAAAAGCAGTTCCAACCCCCCCAATGTTAACCAAGCAAATTTACCTTTGCAAGACTGGGAGCACTTTGCAGAAGGGCATAGGGAGTCTTTAATACTCTCAGAGCTTTTAAAATATAGAAAAAATCTGAAAGAGCAGAGAAATACAATGAAAGGAAAATTAAAGACACTCTCTCAGTCAACAAACTCCTACACAGGTGGAGAAAAAAAAAACTCAACTATATTCTCAAATGCTATCGGTCAGATTTTTGGCAAGAGACTGATTACACGTGGGCAGAACAGCAGCTTCCATCATCATTATGTGGCCTGCAAACAGATTTTTGCATAACAAAAAAAGACCAGCCTACAGCCTAATGAATGCACTCATTAACTGTAATAGCTTTAGCTGTAGATTGAAGAGGGAGGGACTTTAGAGCACAAGAAATCAGCGCAACTGATTCTAAGATACTGCAAAGCTTTCTATTTAGAAAATAAGTGGAACTGTTTACAAAAGGGGGGGTAGGGAATCTTTTCTTGTTGCGTTCATGTATCTCAGTGTTTTGTCTAACCTTAGAAACAGTGGTTTAGAAATGTGCTCTGAGTATTCCAGGCAGTGTTCACAGGGAATCTAAAGCTTCATTCCCCAGCTCACTGTCACTGGCTGTCACTGGTCACAGTTTGTCCAGAGCCAATAACTGGAAAGTTACTTTTGATATAATGAGTAACTTAATGGACCTTACTAGTTGAAATGTAACTTCCCATGCTGGTGTAAAAAGAAAAGAGTATTGTGTTGGTTGTAGAGAAATGTAACATGGTGAGGAGCTGTTTCAGGAACCTCTCTTCCTATTGCAGATTGTTGGCCAAATTAGAACACAGAATTTGACAACGGTTTGAAAATACAAAGGATTATCTTAATTATACTGAGAGTGTTATTTAGGGAATATATATAAATCCTTTCTTTCACCCCAAAAAAGGAAATAAAACAGAATCAGTTTCATTAAAACAATTTTATGAAGACTGAGTGTTTTAAAAGCAATAAACCCCAAGCTTTTCCAGTTCAGAGAAAACAAAAGCCTTTTTATTAAAATATCTTGACTGTGCAAAATGTTAGCTAGCTCTGATTGGAAGACTTTTACCCCATTTCTTTCACTCTGTGCATGGGGAAGTGGTTTTCCACATAGTTAGTCTTAGTGCTTCTAGCCCTGATTCTGCTCTGCACAGGTATGTGACCCAAAGCACACTCTTGCATACTCTGACTTGAGCACTGGAATTAGCTGTGTATACAGTCGAACACACAATTAATCCTAAATCATAGAATAGTTAGAATAGTTGGGGTTGGAAAGGACCTTAAGATCATCCAGTTCCAACCTCCCTGCCATGGGCAGGGACACCTCCCACTAAACCATGTCACCCAAGGCTCTGTCCAACCTGGCCTTGAACACCATCAGGGATGGAGCATTCATGACTTCCCTGGGCAGCCCATTCCAGCGCCTCACCACCCTAACAGTATCTGTTCTTTGTTGATGCTTTGCACAGCAACTGCAGGGAAAGGAAAAATACAGTAACAAGAATTAAGGTAAAACACCATGAAAAGCTGGGGAAACTGTGAGGGAGAGACATTATTTTAACTCTCTTTGCATTTTTTTCTCTAATCCACTGGGGTTTACACACTTATCATTTCCAGACATATGTCAAATCTCAACATAAGCTAGCACAAACACAGGGCAGATTGGGTGTCAGGAAGTCAGTGGCCTCCTGTCCTCCCTTCACCAAGGCAGGGCCATTTATATCAGATGGATGTTTATTGTATTTTCTGATAGCCCCAAGAGTCTCCAAGCTATTCCAGTTCCTCATATTCTCTACTGTGAGGGACACCTTCTTGATGTCTAAAATGAGTCTTTCTCCTTGCAGTTTAAGTTAGGAATGTTTACATCAACATGATAAACAAATTATGATTGCTTTGCTGCAGCTTTTTATGTACCTGAAGACAGTTATAACTTCTCCCCCTAGTATTGTGTGTGGTTCTTTAAGCTACAAATCTCCAGCTAATTTGAATAAGCCTGTTTTCTCGATCACCTTTGCACTTTTAGGTTGACCCTTTGTCACTAAATACTAGGTTTTCCTGTTGTGAAGTCTGATACTAAAAGCTGTCCTGGGTTTGTCTCTAGTAACTTTCTCCCCGTAGTGAACTGCAGGCCAACACTTTCTTTACTCTTCGTCCCATAATACAGTGCTTAGAGAATTGCTTTCTGTTACTTTTGACATCCCTTTTTGTTGTAGCTTGGTTTGTGCTTTGACCTTTCTCATTTTATCACTACCTAATGATTTTTCTTTCCTGTTGTTCCTTGAAAATCTGACCTTGCTTCTGCTTTTCATATACTTCCATCCTTGAGAGGGGCTCACTAATGTGTTACTGTATTTCCTATCCTTTCTCTGCATGGCATTTTTTAGTTAAATACTTTTTAATTCCTTACAAGAGATCTAACCTTGAGGTTTTCTAGGCTTGGTGAAGTCTGCTGGTTTTCCTTTTTGCTCTTTTAAAAGTCACAAATGCTATTTTTCATGGTTGCTCTCACCCAAATTGCTTTTTGTCTTAAACTTCTCAAGCAGTCCTCACCTACTGAATAAACACCTACAGAAGAGCCTCTTCTCTCTTGTCACTGGGTACAGCCTGTATCTAAGCAGTGTCATCTAGGCTTTCTGAGAACTTGATAAACAAGCTACTGCATTCTTCTCCTACCCCTCATTATCAGTAAGTCCTGTGCTTTGGAGAAAGTTTTCTCCGTATCACATTCCAGATTTGATGGCATTAATCAAATTCTTCGCACAGGACGTACCATACACTTGCCACCTGTAAGCATGACCAGAAATGAATAGTCCTAATTCCTTCTGTTCTGCATCTCTGAACATGTGAATGAAAAACCTTGATGCCTGAGGCAACACCTCCTTCCTACTCCATTTGCTTACTTCTCCTGAAACCAATAAATCTTTTTAATGTTATCTATTTTTTTATGTGTGTAATGATCTCTTCTGAGCAATTATTCTCTCACACTAATCTGACCATGAAATTAAGGTTTTAACATTCTTTTATCTAGTTTAAGCTGGCAGTAGTTCTCTGCCTTTGTCCTGTTTACAGTGATGTTCAACTCTAGTAATTTGCTAGTCTTGTAGAAGGTGTCAGTCAGCTCTGCAGATGCCTGTTATTCCTGATAAGCAGATTGACATCAGTAGCATGCTCCATGTGGTTTAATGTCATGCTACTTGCTAAGCAGATGTGGAGCATTCATGAATCAGAATACATCTTGTCTTTTTTAGGACCTTTGTGGAATTAAATGCTTAGGTCACTGTTGACAGGGACTGACTAAATTCACCTTTTTGTAAACGTTTTTCAAGAGGGCTAGAATTTCTTGACTGCACTGCATAAGCCCAAAGCAGCCATCACCATCATGCATATTGAATGGTCTTTGTAGTCCTTAAGTGCCTGTCCAATGACATCTTCATATACTTCAAGTATGAGCTTGCTCCTGTACTGTTCTTCACCTGAATGTTCTCCTCCCTCCATGGTGATTCTTTCCAGAAGAAACAAAAACACCTCATTTAGACAGGTGGAAATTTCTTTATAACAGATGCAGTCCTGCATTTCATCTTTCTTGAGTAGCAACACTACTGTCAGAGACTGCTTTCCCTTCCTCCCACAATCCCTGTATATTATAGGCAAAGTGGATTGAATTCGGTAAAATGGTGCCACACATCTGGGAAAGCTCTTATTGGTGCTTGGCTGTTTCACATGGAAGATGGGAAAGATGGGAAAGGACAAACCACAAAAAATCCAGGAAAACACATTCAAGTTTCTCACATTTTACCATAGCAAACAAAATCCTAAAAAGTCTGAATCTCTATCTTCTATGTGCATACCGTCCAACAATATATATGGCCCTACAGTGGCAGCCCTACTTGCTCAGGTATGCTCAGCTAGAGGATTCTGAAGACCTCTTCCCTACCACTAGCATCCAGGGTTGTGGGGGAGGAAGTGAACAGAGTGCTCATGATTTGTGGTCACAGTTGTGCAACCCAGTCATTTAAACAGGATCTCATCTGCCTCGTCTGCCTCTACTTTTTGGTTCGGATATTTTAAAATAATTGCATGTACAATAATGATCAAAACCATCAAATTATTGTATTGAGCTTTTATTTTTTCATTGCTATGTTTATTCATTAATTAATGCTGTAAATATGGATGGCTCTGTCATGGCATTTATTGGAGCCTTTCTGTGATATAAAACTATGTTGTGATTTACTGTGAGTAAACCAAAGAGACGTTTAACAAGGGAGCAGAACACTTCCTTTCTGTTTGCTGAAGGGTATTTTTTTTACCAAAATCTCCATCACCCTGAATATCCTGCAAAAATTGGTAGCTGGGGTAATGTACACATGCAAATAAGATCTGATAACAGATAAAGATCATTATGATAATACCTTTCCTATTTCAATTTCATATCTTACTAGGGCTGCAACAGCAAACGCTATTTTTTCTGTTTTCCTTCTTTCCATGATTCGTTATTTCCTTTGGTGCAGAAGAATTTTTTAATGGTATTTTTTATGATTTTTTTTATACAGTATAGTTGTTATCCTATATTATCCTATATCACACCACCAGCATTTATGTAAACTGAGCATTAGTCTGAAGAAAAGAATATAAACACAAAAGAACTGGATGAAGGGGAAACATGCCATGATCCTGAAAGACAATCCCCACTATGCTGAATGTGAAGGTAATATTGGGGGCAGCCAGATCTGCATATGTCATAGGCCTCTTACCTTGTTGACAGCTTTCTACCCTGGCAAGCTGATGAGTGAGCTATGTGAATCATTGTGTACACCTGACAGATATCTCAGCAAGGGGCTTTTACAACTGGTGCTGCAGCTGTGCTTTCTTTCACAATAAGATTTCTTTGTGTTCAACTCTATCTTTAAGTCTTGGCAGGATCATTTTAAGCCCAGTGTTTAAAAAGCAACACCATTTATTTCTAATAATAGAATCACCCTTTCATCTAGTCAGAATAAACTTGGAAAGAACAGTGTCCATGCAAGGGGGAAAAAAACCTTGTGTAGTGATCTGGCAAGAATATCCTTGTCCCATTTAACCTGTTAGGAATCTTGTGATCATCACTGGAATACTGTTCACCTGGGTTTATTTTACTACCTATGAGAAAGCTGTTCTTAACCATTTGTTCACCTAAATATCATATATACCCCACTGCTAACATAAAGAACCATTTGTCTCACCAGCACACAGTCCTGCATTGTGTTAGTGGCAACCTATGCATCTTGCCACTTCTGTGGGTGAGAGTGGGAATTATACTGGACTTCATTTGGAGCTACTTCTCACAGGCAGTTTCTGTCAAACCAATAGAATTTAACAATGGGTAATACCATTTTGAATCTTTCATAATGCAACCAGCAATGGTATACAATGATATCGCCAGCCATTAAAAGAAGAAATACTTTCTAAGGAGGGACAAGCAGGACTAGGAAAGTAACTAAGTATTTCTCACACTGTTCCTTTCTCCCTCATCATAGCTCCCCTTAATGAGTTCAGAGGATGTTTCAGGTCTAATATCCCAAATGTATCTCTATCATATTGCCACTGACATCCCATAAGTGCTGTTGCTCTACTGTGGGTGCAGAACTTAAATACCACACACTACCAGTGCTTTTTCATATTCATGCAACCCCATTTTCCTACTCCACTTTCGCTGGCCTCTAGTTTGCCATTTGCTTTGCCACCTTGTCTGTCTGAAGCTTCGCTATTTCTACATTGTTGTCTCTGCGTTACATACTTTGAGTACATCTTCTATATAAAGCTCCCAAATGCTATTTGCCCAATAAGCTAAGCTGAAACACTTGTTTAATGAAAAGCAGCTCTGTTGAATTAAGAAACCCTTCTGAAGAAAAGTTGAGAAGGGTTGCGTAGTATGAAGTTGTTATTTCTGTCTTTTTTAACAACTTAAAGTTACGAAATGGTATCTTTGTTGCAAGTCTCTCTTGGAGGGGATAACTATTCATTAAGTATTGTTATAAATTTTATAGCACTGCTGGATTAGATCTACAAAATTGTCCCCTTGAAAAGTGATAAAGAAATTAATTATAAGAAAACATATTTTTCTAAGTTGTTTATGCGACAACTCATAAAGCTGGGATATTGACAGCACAGCTCTCATTGTCTTAAATTCTGTTCAGTTTTAAAAATAAAACACACCGCAGACAACCTATCGCTTCCTGCATTCATAAAACCTGCCAGATTTTATGAGGATGGATAAAACTGCTTAAAAACTTGCCAAAGATTAAGATAAATGTTTCGAAGAAAAGGTTAAATCGCTCATAAATTTAAAATACCTTCTGCGGCTTTTAGCACAAAACAACACATAAATGGTTCTAACTCTTCGTCCAGTAAATGGTGCTGGTAGAAAGTGGGGAGACTCCTGAGTGTGGTTCATCCCTAATTGTACCTAAGCTAGAAGGTAAATTTAGCAGCAGTGTTCATCTTTCTCCTTTCGTGAATGTGTATATTACTCTTTTGTGCTGAGTAAATGAGTGTATTTGAAATCTGAAGCATGTTCAACAGTCTCTTCATTTCCATTCCAGACACTGGATGTTATTTTTGCCTCTGGTAAAACTATTATTTATTGACACTGTATCTGTGCTAATAAGGTGTAGTTGAATCCAGGCTTCAATAAGAACAGTGTCTTGAAGAAGTCACTGTCTGAGGTCTTGCCTTCTGCATTGTGTGAGGACAGCTGAGTGCAGAGAATAGGGAATGTGCTGCAACCAAATGACTGCAGCACGTTTCCTCCATGTTTTGCAGTACAGAAGCAAAGTTTAAGCCAGACAGCAAATGATCAAAATAGAACAGAAATGTACAGGTAAAGGTTGCCTACATCTGTTACACTAACTTAAAATAGGGCTACCTTTAAACAACTCATGAAGTTTTAAAATAAGACAAATTAAGCTTATTTTTTATCCTTCAGCTATTTGATATTTAGGATTTAAAGGTGATCTCTATAGTCATTAACATCAGTGCCTTTTTAGAGAGGCAAAACCCCAATCTGAGATTCTTCTACGATTCTCTCAGTGTAAGACTTGGGACTTCTGAAAACCTGAAGTATTATGCTCATAACACAGCAGAAATCTACAATGCTCTAATGAGATATGTACATTTGTAGTGGAGTTGAGCGAAACTTTATAAATGTCAGTTCTTCAAAAAAAATCCTTTGTGAAACTGGAGAGAGGAGGATTACCCTTAGAAATTAGTGTCATTTTGTTTGATTTGGGTTTTCTTGTGGCTACTTGTGGTCAGAGTGTTGCAAGAAGAAAACTTGACAGAAGGGGATTAAAATTTGTTGTGTGGTACAGGGTCACACAACTCTGTAACACTCCAGTTATGAACAACCAAGAAAGACATGGACGTTCATGATGCTCTGCGCAGCTTCATTAGTCACTTCAGTAGGGAGGATTTCTTGCTTCAGAGGCAATGCCATACTGTCTAGCATCTGAGCTCTGAGCTGATATTTCTACTTGACTGGCATTGGTCCATTTTTTATTTTCTTAAGGTTCTTTGTGCCATGCTGCATCATGCAGTATAGGCATGGTCTGCAACACAGATGGGCCCGTCGCACCGTAAAAGCTACTGTTCTCACGGTCACCTCCTTTCAGGTAATAGAATCAATCCAGTATCAGTAAAAAACTGAATCCAAGACTTTCTCCTCAGAGCTCAAAGAGGCTTAGTGTGATGCAGAGATGTGTTTATAGATGGTGGGTTTCAAAGGTTTAGTTATGGACTTGGCAGTCCTGGGGTAATGGCTGGACTTCATGATACTAAAGTGCTTTTCCAACCTTGTTGATTCTATGATTCTGTGAAGAATATGTTGTCTAAGTAGAAGGTACCAATGACAAGCAAACATAAAGGAAAGGGAAACACTGAATTCCAAACATTGTTTTTAAGAAAGATTTTTTTCTTATTCCTCTGAATGATTAATGCTGTCCCTCTTCTATTTATCCCTGCAGTGATGGCTGGGCGGACAGGTACGATGTGACAGACGGGTACCAGCATGAAGCTGTTGGGGGAATAACTATCAAGCTCCAGTCTCCTGATGTGAAATGGTTTGATGATTACTATCTTCAGCTTCGGCCAGAAACAAATCACCGGAATCCATGGTTTCAGGAATTTTGGCAGCACAGGTTCCAGTGCCGGTTGGAAGGGTTTCCTCAAGAGAACCCTAAATACAACAAGACTTGCACAAGTAAGTGAATTTATTACTCCTGCTGTATAAACCATTGTGGCTAAAGGTCTGGTGTAAACAGCTCATGCTGGACTGATGCAGCCTGGTTTGGTGGAATACTGAATTGGGTTGGAAGTACAGAGGCTGTAACTACAATCCTTGCTGCTTCCAAAATTATGACAACCACAATTTTAAATGTACTCATATCTTTAAGAAAACAGATACTGCCTCAGTACTTAACCCCTCTATGTTTGGAAAACATGATGTTACTCTACCTCTATGGGCATCTAAACACTTTAATGTGAAATTCAGTGCTTCTTCTCTGAAAAAGGAGTAATCATATTGCTTTAGCTCACAGGAGCAATGAGAGAGTTAATAAACTAAAAGTTACATGAAGTCCATATGGTAGTGATGATTATTTGTGTACTCCAGATAGAAGACTAGCTGGTTTGAAAGATTTTGTCGGATTTTCTTTCATCCATGAGTCATTTCAGTAAATGCCATTTTAAGCTGATCTTTGTTAAATCATGCTGATTTTAGCGCTGCCACAACATTTTGTCATTTTTGCAAAACAGTGTCAAAACCTTTTTTTCCCAGAAAGATATGATGCATTTTTCTGTTTTTTTTTTTTTTTTTGGTTTGGGTGGTTCGAGGTTTTTACTTGGTTTGTTGGGTTTTTGCGTTGTTTTGCTGCTGTTTTGGTTTGGCATGGTTTTTAATTATTTCTGTTGATTACTCTTCATTTCATGAGATTCTATGCAGTGGTAAGACCTTGGGCGTCCTGCTGGTGCTAAGGCATAAGGTGGCGCTATGCTGGGAATTAGCCCATCCACAGCTCTAAGCCACAAGAGACCTTCTGTCTTAAAAATATCAGTATATTCCACAAACCCCTAAGACCGAGAAATGGCTTTAAAAGTTGTGGATCTACACAACACAAAACCCCACCCAAGATCCACTTAACACTTTTAAGTCTTTCTTTTGATTTGGACAAGTTCACAGAGAAAGTTTGTGGCTGAGGTAGAAATTGAATTTAGAAATCCCAAAACCTCAGTGTACATCTTCATCAAACAACTGACTTTCCTCAATTGTTTCCTTTCTGCTACTCTTCCAGCACAGCCAGACACATGTTTTATTTGCACTATTGACAGGTACTGCATATTGAGCAGTAAACTACATTGATTTCCCCACAATAATGTAGACCTCTTTCCTGAGATGTCAGTATAGTGGGCAAGGATGGATGTAGGCTAATGAAGACCTGGCTTCTATCATTGTGCTGGGTTTGCAGTGACATTTGAACTTGAATTTCTGGGTTTATTTTTTTACTTACTTTTTTGCCAACATTGTGAAAAACTAATTTCTGTTTAATATGAAAGATTGGGAATTGTGAAACATAGATTTCTAAGAGTCTTAGTCTACAATGCCTAAAATGCAATTCAGCAACACAAAACCATTATCTCCAGGTGCAGAGAGATCCTGTTTTAGAGATGAAGTCAATCAGTCATAGATATGACACAACTTAATCATAAAGCCTGAATAGCTTGCTTTGAACAGCAATCATCACTGGAATTTTTCCCACAAAGAGATCCTGAATGAGATTTAGTTCAAATAGGTTCCTAAAACCTGTTAATGTCAAACATATAACATATAGATTGCTCTAATTACTTTTCCTGCACCTTTAATTGTCATGTTCAGTGCTAGGCCATGATGTAACCACCATATAGTAAAAAAAAGAAAACCAGATTTTAATAACTTTAATTCTTTCTTGCTGCTGTGGGGTGGAAAATGTTAATTCAGTTGTGGATTTCCCCAGGTTAACAACACTACACACAGCAAGCAATTAAAACTGTCCATTTGATCAGGGTTTTCACACAGGAAGTTGTTACTCATCATGTTACTCAGTTTTGTAGCTCTGAATTTGATCTAGACCATCTGTTAAAATTTATATAAAGAAAATTCAAAGGCTTTCCTGAAAGAAGACATGTAGATTTATTTAATCACAACTTAGTGTGTCATAACTGTTAAGACACCTGTGCTGTTTTTCTCATAATATCCCAAAACTAGGCAAGGGTGTATGATAAAGTGAAAAAAATACTGAAGACAACTTTGTACATTTACCAGCAGCAAAACCACAAATGTATCCTCTGAGAATTGCAGCATTCTGATGTTGTCAGTTTAACTTCAAAATTAACATGAATTTGTGAGACTCTTGTGGTAGTTTTTGTTTCTATCTAATTTTTTATCTTCCCTATGACTTTAAAAATCATGTCTTTATATTGATTCCAACATTCATATTTGGTTTCTTAACTTTAAGCATTCTTTGAATCTTAAATTCCTTCAATTCACACTTCATAACCGCAAAAGGTGATACTTGCCCTCTGTGGTCACAAGCATAGATTGTCCTAGCAGTTTCTGCGTGATGATGAATATAGCAGTGCTACTTCAAATTTATCTTGATAGGAAAGTGGGACTGTGTCCTTTAGTTTATCAGTTTATCTCACTGAATACATTCTCTTGTCCAGCAGCTGCCTTAAGAAAAAATAAGATGCTAGAAGTGTTTCTCAGGATTCCAATTAGAGAGATTGAGTTTATTGAGAAAAGCTGAGGAGAAATAAAAATCCATTTCTGTGCCAAAAGGGAAGCCATTCTTTACTTCTTGGGATAATGATGAAAAGATGAATGTAAAGCTGATTGGTGTTGACAGATGAGGTTGATATTAAATGCAGGTGTCTATAAAGAAGCAATAATCTTACTTTAGTGGGGGAAAAAAAAAAAAAAAAAAGGAATTATTCTGCACAATCTGCTTGTGCTACCATGAAAAAAAAAGAATGGTTAACAGTATAAAAAACTTATTCAAACAGCAAGAAAATATGAACAAGGAGATATGGAAGATGTCGGATTATATAATTAGCTTCATGTGTGTGCCAGGTATGAATCTAGTTGTTTCTTTTACTTTGCTGACATATTGGCCACAATTCAGTGAAGTTTGTAAATAGATGTGCAAGTTGATCCAGATGAGTAACTCCACTCAATGCCTATCTTCATGTCATAAAAGGCTAATCCAACCATTTGGTATTGATTGCCTTTGTACCTTTTAAGACTAGATGTGTACTTCCTTTCTTACAGACAAGTGTCCCCATCAGAACTCAAATTCCTAGTACCTTTTCCTGGTGTTATATAAATGCATCTTACAACAGAGACAAAACCCAATGCAAGCAAAGTAATTCGTGAAACTCTGGATCAACTGACAATAGTGGAAAAAGTCAAGTCTTCAAAGTCACCAGGAGCAGAAGCATATATATTACATTTACCAGTCTGTTAAATGAATCCTTTTACCTCTGCTGCCAAGATATGCTATTTTTCCCATGCTGTGTAAAAGCCAGAGGCACAGATGGAACAGCATTTTTTGAAGTGTTGCTTATCACACAGCAAAACCAGAATACTAATCCCAAGTATTTGTTATCTAAATGGAAGACAAGAGACAAAAGTCTGGTGATGATGAAACAGTGCAACATCTTAGTTTGACTGGCAGAGGTTACAAAGTGAGGTTACAAAAAAGAAATGGTAGTGTAATCTAAAGGAACAATAGAAACAAGAATCTGAACGAAGGTGGGGCATTTGTGCAGGTATTTATGGCAGCGTCCTGACATTAAATTCAGTGGTTCAAAGCTGCAGTGCAGAAAATAAAAAAGGAAAGGAGGGAGGCTGGGTGATTGCAAATTTCAACCACAGACAGGACACACAGGGGACTGTAAGTGAAGAAAGAAACCGTCATAGAATCACAGAATCACAGATTGGTTTGGGTTGGAACAGACCTTAAAGCTCATCCCGTTCCAACCTCCTGCCACAGGCAGGGACACCTTCCACCTTACCCAGGTGCAGAACTTTGCACTTGTACTTACTCCACGAGATTTGTACAGGCTCACCTCTCAAGCCTGTTGAGGTCATCACTCTGGATGGTCCTTCATGGGTGACATGACTGGGAGCAAAGGGCAGTGACAGAGCTTATAGGGAATAAGAGCATACTCAAAGTTGTGAACAGTGAAAATCAGATTTGCAGCAGCGTTCTCAATGAATCTTAGCAGAATGCAGAAATCCAAACATTACAGTCGTGATTTGACTGTAGGTTTTCTGAGAAAAAAAAAAAAAAAAAAAAAAAACAAAAAAACCCACATTTTCAAAGGGTTTGAAACCTTACACAGGAAAAGGGTCACAAGTATATCTTAAAGCAATTAAGAGCAGAATTAAAAGTTTACTTGCAGAAAGGGAGATTAGAGTGATTTAGGATAAATACCTGACAATTTTGCAGGGCACCAAAAATATAAATGCAAAAATTATCTACATGTTAGCTGAATCTCATCCAGCTCCAGCTACTTTTAATGAGGTGCAAATGACACATAGAAAGTTCCACAGTTCCAGCTGAACAGAAATTTAGGTTAATAAATGGCCCTTTTTTTTTTTCAGAGAGAACTAAGGAATAAAATATGACTGTCTAGTCTTTGCACTGCAACATGCTAATAATCTGTTGGTTAAATGTAAACTCAAATGCCAAAGTTGGTTTAATCTGAAGGCAGCCAATAAAAAAATAAATGGTGTCATAATGGAAGGATATTTTCTGTTTTTCAAGAAATGTGTCACATTTAAAACTCATTTTCCCAAATTTGTTATTCGTACACTTGTGGTTTTTCATTGCAAATGGAAACAGATAAACAAAAATTAAGTTAAAATTCATTACTATTTTTTTTTAATTCAAGAGCATTTTAATTCTCCTGAGCACATCCTGCCTGTCATTCAGTTTGATACTTAATATTTTACATCTCATGCTTAGGCACTGGCAAACTGAAGGATCTTCCAGCCCTCATTTTTACAGCTCACATTTCAGATCTGGAGCTCAAACACAGTTTTTCACTACCTTTTACAATGATGCTGGTTCACATCCAGAAATTTCCAAAGGCAGATCAGCTGCAAGGTATAGCTCCAAATCTGAATTTCCTAGGAGCCTGACATAATCTGTGCCAGAAGCCGACAGAGACATGTCACTATTTTTTTGACTCACTTGGACGAAAAAGCTGTGTGGCACTGAAAACTACTATATATCCTGTTATAACTATTTAAAATACTTTTTGGTATACATTGATCCTGATTTCAAGACATCTGTAACTCAAACCCCTGAATAACTTCAGTCTTCTCATTGCTGCTGTGAAATTCATTAAAATCCTCCAAAATCTGAACTACAATGTTACATCTATCTTTATCTTCACTTTATGCTCCCTTCCTTCTTCCTTCCATATATTAGGTATTTTTATTCTTTGTAACATAATTCTTTTTCTCCCTGCCTTTTTAAACTTTGAAAACTATCTGGAAGAGAATAATACCACTGTACAGGTAGAACCTGTCACTCCAGCCTTAAGAATAAAAGTAAATTATAATTAAATGTATTCAGACTATATACATTTCTTATTAGATGAGTGAACCTGAATAGCTCCTGTCATTTTCTCTCAGCAGTCTGCCAGCACTTAATGTGCTTTTGCATCTGTAGAGGTTGTGTTTCATGGTAATTTATGACCAAAGAAATTGAATTCTGTAGAAGGTGAAAGGATAGTAACGCTGTTAAGAAAATGGTGTGAAGAAATAGATATTCATTTACTTGCTTTGTCCTAGAACTTGAATTTTGCTCTTGTTGATTTTACTGAACCTGAGAACAGAAGGCAGACTTCTACTGGTTTGTAGGTGCCCAAAGAGTGCTCTAGTCAGATTTGTGAGAGCTCTGGACTTGCCTTGTTCACATAGACTTAAATAGATGCAAAATACCAAAGGTAATCAAGTATTTGGAAAAAAATCTTTTGAAGATCCTCTCTGGATTTCAGGACACTGACTTTGGTCCTTCAGGCATCCTCAAATTTAACATTTTAGTGACTATTATCACATTGAGTGCAACAGTATTTGTACTGGCTTTCAGCTGCTAAGAGTGAGTTAAAATTGGTCAAAAGCACTTGTTGAGTGGATTCCACTGGAAGATATGTGCTTGTCAAATTTGACAAATATTCTGTAGTGGCATGTTGATGAATGACACACACTTTGAAGGAAAAGAACTGTAATGAGTCATTTTTGGTTTCATTGTTTCAAAAACACTGAAGTGTTTTGTTTCAAGTTTATAATTTTATATTGTTTCCCTGTTACACCATGCTTTTTACCTCAGCAACAAAATGACACTTTCCAGTGTTGCCAAATATTTTTTTTTCACTCAAAATTTACTTTTTAGAAAATATTACATTTAATCTTGAAGTTTTATATTAATTTTGAATGGAAAAAGGACACTTGAACCACATGAAATTTCCCACAGAGCAGAAACTATTTCTGTTCTTTAGTCCAAGAGCCTGCAGAATTTAAATTAGGAAAATAAATAAACAAACAAACTATTGCATTTTATTTTTAGCAGAAAAACACACCTGGAACCTTATGAATAACAGAAAACTTAAGGTCACTTTTTTTCTTTCATGTTGCTTTAACAGAAAGCTCTGATGATAGGTTTCATAAAACTCCCCAAAAGAAGATGTTTTTGTGTCTTTAAACAATGATACATTAATTAAGTATGAACATTATGCTTCACCTTGGTTCATATGTATAAACTATCCTCAACTTTATAAGACTTCACCCATTTCTTCACTGCAGAGACACACTTTTCTGGGATGACTGACTTAGTGGCATGCCATCCAGGACATGAAGATCACAAAAAGGCTGCTGATGCGTTCCCAAGGAGTAAAACTGTGACAGCATAGACCCATGAGAGACCAAAATCACACACAATATTCTGCAGCAGACAGGCACTAATGTGTCTTTGCTCCAAAGATTAGTCTGCTGCCTTGATTTTTTGTTTTTGAGCTATTCACTAAGGCAAAACAAAAAAGGGAAAAACACCCCCACATTTGCTGGTTGGCTTGAACTTCAAATGCTACTAGCAGACAGTGAATATAGGACATATTTGCTAGCATAATTAGAACTCATTTCTGTTGGCCTCTTGTCTCTCAAAACAAAAATTAACACAAAGGTTTGAATTTTTTTAATAGCATATATATAGAAACTCTATAGAAAGCACTTTGTTAATTAGTACTGGAGAAACATGAGACAGTTGGAGACTCTAGGTTATATTTCTGGTTTCCTTTGTGATGTCGCCTAGGATTTTGTCAAAACAACGTTCTCATTACTGAGAAATTAAAAAAAAAAATAAATAAAACTAGTAATTTATCTTTATTGCAATGTTAAACTTGATGCATAGCAAACAAACTGCTCTGCACTTTGAAAAATATATTCTCTCATATTCTGTCCCATATTTCATTCTCTTGTTTCTCCTCAGAGAATGAAATAAGGGGGAGACTGCCTGGAATACAAATTATTTTCACTCTTCCTTTTACCCTTTCCCAATTCTTTAAAACTCAAAGTATTCTCAGTTTTGGAAAAGTTAGAAAATAGGAAAAGCACACTGAGCCATGGTTATTTTGCACTCTTTTAACAGCTGGGCTTGTTGTGGCTTTGTAATGTCACCAGCTGGCAAACAGAAAAAATAGCATTTTATCTTCCTCGAGAGTAAAAACTCTGGGGGAAGTAAAAGAGGAATGACAGGTTTTCCATCAAAAATCTGTAAAATAAGGGATTTCATTGAAGCATGTTTTCTGTTTATTTGCATGCAAATACAGAAATACAGAAAACGACAGTGAAATTTCAGCATTTCCCACAAGATTTGGGTTGATTCTGTCTTGTTTTTCCACACCTTGGGGAGAAACGGGCTGTCTTGGGTAGGTTGTTTGACTGTGCCTTCCAGCCCTGCTCCCAGTAGGTGTTAGAACCACAGATCTGCAGGGGCACCTGAATCTGGATGCTATGGGAGGAATGCTGCAGGAGGAATGCTGCAGCATGCGAAGAGCCCCACACTGTCTGTGTCGAGAGTCAGCTCACCTTGAAGTGGGACTATGAGCTCCTTTATGGGTTCTCTTGGGTTGGTAAGCTAATGTTTTTAAAATAGATCCAAGAAACGAACCGCTGCCAGTAGGAATCACTTTCCTGGTCAGAGAAGGTGATTCCTTTTATGTCATCTACATATTTGTGCTTTGGAGAAGTGACAATGGAAAAAACTAAATTTGGATGAGTAGTTTAGTGCTGGGCAGCCTCTGCATGGCTAATCACAGGTTAAAGGCTGATTTCAAAGCCATCCCTGCACAGCTCCTCAGATGAGTTCCCTGGTTCATGCTATTAGGCTGCCTTACCTCAGGCTCCATCAGTGTGCATGTACTTGAGCTTGCCTTCACACAGCCCCAAGCCTTGTTTCACAAGGTATTGCTCAGTAGCACTGTGTGTGATCACCTCACATAGCTCACATAGCCCTCTGCTGTGATATTGTTGGGGTGTCCTAAAGTGGGTCACTCCCAGAAGCATGGGTAGAAAAGGGGCATGTTGTGATTCTCTGACTTTATGCCATTTTCAGGCTGGTCTTCACCTTTGTTAGAGTTACAGCCCTATAATAAAGCTGGGAACATACAGATAAAGCATCTGTATTCCTCTGGAGAGGGTCCAGAGAAGAGCCACAAGGTTGATTAGAGGACTGGGAAGTCTTATGAAGAAAGGCTAAGAGAGCTGGCTTTGTTCAGCCTTGAGAAAAGAAGGCTCAGGGAGATCTTAAGGCCATGTTCTAGTAGTTAAAGGGAGGTTACAAAGAAGATGGAGACTCTCTTTTTACAAGGAGTCACATGGAAAACAGGAGGGGTGATGGGCACAAGCTCTTCCTGGGGAGATTCTGATTGGACACAGAAGAAACATTTTTCACAATGAGAATAACCAGTCATTGGAATAGTCTCCCCAGGGAAGTGGTGGATTCCCCAGCTTTGGACACTTGTAAGGTTCAGATGTACAGGGTGCTTGGACATTCAGTCTAGGTGACGCTTTGTCAAGAAAATTTGGCCCAGATAATCTTTGAGGTCCCTTTCAACCTGGTGTTCTGTGATTCTATGATCCAATAACTTAAATCCAGACATATCCAGACTATATATTTGACCCCAAAAAGCATAGTTGTTAACCACCTGCTCTAGTGGCATCAAATTCCTAAGCTGATATTTAATGCATTTAAACATATTACAAAGGCTCACCTGAATCTTGTATATTTACACCCCTAAATGATCAGAATAAATGTTTACATACTTATATTTCCCATGAAATCCAGGATAATTTTACTTTAATTTCAGAGAGTGCAATAGCCGATAACAAGCCCATTGCATTAAGCAGAGGAAAACCAAGAAGATAAGAAGTAATCCTCTTCCTGAGGAATATCTAGTCTAAAGAAAGATTTTAGATAAAAAGTAGTAGAAAGGAAGTATTAATAGATAACAAACTGAAGGATGGATGGATGGATGATCAGAATTGGCACAGAAGGGAGAAGATTTGTCTGTGTAATATTTCACAGACAGAAATGGCGATGACTTCAAACCTAGGATGTTCCACGGTCTCACATCTTGGAAAATAATAGGATAAGCCCTTATTTATCTACCAAAATTATTTGGACAAGAAGTGTGAGAGAATAAACAGAACAGAATTGAGAGATCTGTGCATGTGCTCTAACCCCTGCGATTCCCTCACTTCTTAGAGAATTCTGCAATGTTTGATCATTTATGATTGCAAGTACTGTCCCACTTTCCTTATTAGGTCTGTTTTGATTCATGCTGTATTCTTCCATTGCCTTGTACGACCTAATTGAAGCAGGCAGAATTTTGTTTTTATTTCTGTAGTAATTGCCATGATACTGTGTTAATACTTGTTGGTTCTGAGGTACTGCAGTACAGATAACTTCCTACACTCATTTAGACATAATGACCAAGTTCAGCACAGATTCATAAATAGTTGATATTATTCCAAACAATGTTTGTGAATAATATTAGCTATTCAACCCTGAAAAAATCACTCAGTCCTACCCCAGAAAAGGTGCTTAAGAATTGCAGAAAGAATGAGGACCTGCGAAACGCAGCTTTGTACCTGACCCACCTACATGGTCACCTTGGTACCCCCAGTTCCTGCTGTCTGCAGCATCCTGGGAGTGATGCTGAGTCCAACTGTAAACTCTGTGGGCCAAAAAAGATTTACAGCTCAAGGGAAGTAACTCTAAACTGGCTGTATCCTGGTCCCAAGGTTGGAGCATCCACTTGCAGCTGCGGTTCATTGGGTGCTTTCCTGGGGAACTTCATTTGTTTTAGTGTCTTCCAAAAGAAATTCATTGTGTTGCTCCAAAACTGTGACACCCAGTCCAAACCAAAGCACAGTGTATAGGAAAAATTTGGAGATTGGTTTTGAAAGCTATACCTAAACTGAACTAATGCATTCATTTGAACATGTCCTGCTTATCCCTACACACCGAGATTAAACCAGCCAAGTTTAAAGCCAGCAGCATGCTGTCTTTTCCCAGCCCACAGGAAAGCAAGATGTTTGCATTTCCTTCTTTGTAAATTTTTCTCATATGGGAATGGTCAAGATGGAGAAAAGCAGATTTCACTTAGATATGGGATTTTTTACTCTAATAGAAAAGAGTTCTACACCGGATATTATAAATAAGCATACGGGTTGCAGTCTGTGGATGTTTATTCACTGCCCAGTAACTGTGTAAGAGCTCCTTAAGTTCTATTGCATTTTTTCACTGTTCATTATTGAGAATTTACTCTGTAAAGTCAATTCTGTTGAACATTACCGAAGTTATCCTTGTTAAATTTACCCATGCTACCCTTCCATCTCACGATGATCTTATGTCAGGAAAGGCTCTTGACTGAAGGCACACTTTGCTATAAATTTGAGTATATGTGTTTGTGTTCCAGCAAGAAAAACAGACCCTAACATTTAAATGGACAACGTGTTTAATAAAGCTACCTAAATAATACTTGTTGCAGAAATAGATTTAAAATATTTCTACTCTTTTTTTCTGGCTGAGAGACTACTTTTTACTTTGAGTGTTCAGCCTTCCCTCAAAACCACTCATAGGATCATTGAGGTAAACAGCGTTATTTATATGTGTCAAGTATAATGTACCTAAGTACTTTGTGAAATGGGTTGAAAGCCACTTTCAGGTTTAACCACTTTTTAATATTGTCATTTTTAGAGACCACATTATTGTAAATTAAAGAGCAAAAATCTCCTTTTGTCCCAGTTTTTGAGATGTTCTCCTTAACCACAAGATTCTTGAAGTACTCCAAACTGACAGTCAGGCTTGGCAGGTTAGATTTGTGCCTGTGTAGCAAAGTGAGGCAGTTAACATCTCAGGGAAATGTTTCCTCCAGCTGCAGGAAGTATATTAAAATTCTCATAACAGCTAATTCCCTCACAACTCTGTTGGCAATTGCCAGCAGCTTCTATGAAGAGCTAAGCAGCCTCATTACAAATGATCAGGTGAACTGAATGAGGCTCAATGTTTAAAGGAAGTCAGAATAATACTGCTGTAAAGTTGAAGCACAAAGCCCAGTGGAGAGTGCTCTGAAAGAATTAAGCTATTGCGTTTTTAAGCAATCATGAGCAATAAAGAAGCTGGAATACTCTTTCATAATAAACACTACTGCTGATGCAAATCTGATTCATTCTAGTGGCTACTCTAATTAACTGCATAGTTTGTGAGCTCTTAATTGTGAGGATGAATAATTGGTTAAACCAAGTTTTGTGTATTGCAATGTAGTAGACTTGTTCAATTTTCCACTTAATTTCAATTAGTATGGGTTTTACATATACTGCACTGTTGCAGATTTTATGCCTATTATTTTTAATTAGGAAATAGCAATACCTTGGTAGAACAGAACAAATGAGCAACACTGTGTGCTGTTTCTGCTGGTTTTTTCCATTATAAATGTTTCAAGCTGCTGTCATTTAACTATCCAAAATGTTAATCACTGCTCCTGAGGTTGGCTGGGACTCGGAGTGCCAGCTCTTGCATGAAACAAGGGAAAAAAGGAACTCTCAGTCCCCTTATCCACTTACTGACCTCTACACAATGATTTTCATTTCCAACTATGTATCTTTGCTGCTCTTCCTGATGTTTTCAGTACTCCAAAGTGTTTTAAAGATTAGAACAGTGTGATGATGTTCATTACTGAAAATGTGAGCTTGTAGATGTGCTTGTTTTATGATGGGATCAATCACCAGCTGGAGATTCTTACTCATCTCCACAAAAGGTGCCTAGACATCAGAGTGTATGCTTGTCTTCTGGATAGACATTGTTAAGATAGACAAGTGCCACCCTCAGTCATATACTAGTCTTCATTTCTTTCCAGAAAAAAATTGTCCATACATCAGTCTTTTCATGACACAAATTACTTCTCACATTGTGCTGCTCCTGCAGCTCAGATGGGCAGGTGTAAGCTCCATCCTCCTCTCTAGGTCCTAGGGATTGCTGCTTGGCTGATGAAAGGACAGTAAATATTCTAGTAGAGCTCTTTGTTTGTCCTCCTTCCAGAGCCAAGTCCTTCCAGGTTTTTGACAAATTCCCAGTACCATTGATGCAATTGCTTTATCTCTGACTCTTCCAACTTATCCAGTATTGAAGATCTGGTGACTGGAGTGCAGCTGGCAGCTTTACTGATGACATATGAGGCAGAAAACCTTCAGCTTCCTCTTCCTTAGCTGGACTGGTGCTGCCAACAGAGTAAATCTCTGTCATTAGTAACACTGGGTTATAAAAAAAAGGCCTTCAGGGTGTTGCTGAATGAATTTTTATTGTGCATTTCACAGAAGCTTACACAGAAAATAGAAATCCAGACATTATATTCTAAAAGCCAAACAAAGTAAGGTTTACCAATTCCAGTTAAACAGTCATTGCCTAAACCACACCATCAAACCCTTCACAGACATTTTAATACTTTTGTCTGCACTGCACCATTATCTTCACTTTGTAAATACAGAGGAGCAAGAAATACAGAAGTAGGAGAGCTGTTAGCACGGGAACATTTGGTACAGTAAAGCAATTATTTTGTCTACACAAGATTGCTTACCATGTCTCTGAAACAGAAGTGTTGACTTCAAAGTCACTACAGAATAGACCCCATTTACACTTCAGCGAAGGATTTCTAAGAATTTGGAGAGATTTTTGCAGGCAGGGGGATATTTCTGGATTTCTCAAAATATTTTATAATATTCATGATGTGTGCTTTAAAAAATAACACATGGAAAAGAAATAGTTGAAAAACAACCTGTGTGAAGCTGCACAGAGAAAGGCGTCACCTGGGTAGTAAGATATTTAAGGGGAACCTCTTATTTCATGCCTTTCTTTTGTTTTTTAACATAGTCATTGTGTGCACCAGTAAGAGCGTCTCCTATGAGCTGCTTAAGACACTTAACAGGACTTTTTCTACCAGTAATAACTAACCCACCAACAGATGTCTGAAAACATCATCGTATTTCAACCCCATGCACTAACTGCCTAGTTTGTGATGTTCTCCATAGGCCAGATGACTCTAAGGACACAGCACGTTCAGGACTCTAAGATGGGCTTTGTAATCAATGCAATATACTCGATGGCTTATGGGCTCCACAACATGCAGATGTCACTGTGTCCAGGCTACGTGGGCCTCTGTGATGCCATGAAGCCCATTGATGGTCGGAAGCTCCTGGAATCCCTCATGAAGACTAACTTTACTGGAGTCTCTGGGGACATGATATTGTTTGATGAGAACGGTGACTCACCAGGAAGGTAATGTTGAGATCATCAGACTGTTTAATACCAGATATATTAACAATGTACATAGTACATGGATGCGGACTTGACATTAGAGCTAAGATTTCATGCTTTTATTTTCACATTTCATGATTTTCTGTACTGATTTTTCCAAAATAACTTTTTTTGATGTGCGTTTTTTAATGATGCTTCATGTTAAAGACGTGAACTTTGAGCCATATAATCTTCCTACACGAATCGGCATTTTCATCTCTACCATTTATAGGTATTACTTCTCACTACAAACCATCAGACATTCAACTTCATGTTCACAGACCATGACAACCACCACAGCATTGTTCTCTCTCTCAGTTTAAGTGCTTAAATATATGTGTTTGGTTGAGTAATAAGCAATCAGACAGCGTTCTTTGGTTAAGAAATGTAAAACAATATCAGAAATTTTGTATTGATTTGTCTGGGATTTTTTTTTCCATCACAATTATTGAAAATCTGCTTCTATGTCTCCCAAATAAAGCATTTCCATTTACACAACAGGCTGCTATTAATTCATACTGTGCTGCTATAAACCAAATTGAATTTAAACAAAGCTTGTTTGGCTGACAGCTTACATACACGTATATGCATTCACCTATGGAATAAAAGACAAGTTTTTCTTTTTCTATGACATATATGCAGCATCCATACAAATGTACATTAAAAAGAGTAATGAGGGTTTCTTTCTGGGTTTCTGCCTATTGAACTCTCAGAAAATGAAGAGCAAGTATGGTAGTGGTCAAGGTATATTTTTTCCCTATATTTCAATAAGTAGATCACTGCCTCATTCACTGCTCTTCCTCCAGTTTTACTGAGACAGCCTTTTTCGTCTATGTTATTGGGAAGTTTTTAAACATCTTTGTGATGGCACCATATAAGCAGATGACTAGAGGGAAAACTGTTCATCTTGTACACTCATTTAAATTTTGTCTTCTCTCACTAATGTGAACTGAAAGGAAATCATTAACTTCTGAGGAAAAGACAAATCTACTGGTTAGAATATTTTGACTTTTCCAAAATTTTTGCAATTTCAGAACTGATTTTTTTTTCCTTATTTATTTTATTTGAAAACCTGTAAAGTCAGCATTCTCCCCAAAAGAGAGCAGGACAGCCACGTACAAAGCAGTCTGTTGTGTCTCTGGAGACACAAATTCTCAAACTTTCCAGACTCAGACTGTAAGGAAATGCACTGTGGGCTGGTAGGAGAATTTAGACACAAACTGGCAGAAACCCAGGAAAATTTCAGATGGAAATTTATTTTCAGAACTGTTTTGGTGGACAAGGCTGACTTCCGCTAAACTTTTCTATTTTTACAAATAGCTGAATTTTGAAGAAAAGTGCTCAGACTGGATTTTTCTGACCAAATTATTTTTAAAAAGACTTGTTCCAGACTTCTCTTAAAGGATTCCCATTTGGTTTTAATGATGCTCAGATGCAGTGGGCTGCATCCTACCTTATTCTTATCTGTTTCACTCATTTCTTGCAGAAACTCTGAAAACTGCCACAAATAAATTATAAGTGGCATGACAATACCAATGACAATATCTCAATGTTGCAAATAAATCTTTAGCTTTACTTTTTCTTCGTGCTGGCATGCTTACCAGTCATGATTTAATTCCATTTGTTGCAAGGAATTTAATTGAATATCTTGTGTCTTTTTAAAGACAACTCAAAGAATGATGATGAAGGAATTATATCATGTGCAGTCATTTTCTCAGTCATAGTAAGAAAATAGTGTTTCACTGAAGAGCATGGGGACACCATGCTGATTTACCGCCTTGGGATATCTCAACTTTAAGAAAGTCCAGCCTCACTGGAGTTGTGTGAAACACAGTAGTGCTCTGTCTACTCAAACTGTGTGTGGTGCTTTTGAAACACAGTTCTTTATTCTCTCTTCTATAATAGTCACATCATGAAATCCAACCCATCTGCTTAAATTAGCCAACACTGAATTTAAATGTACTTTTTCATGTTAAGCCTTTATAAGAAGCTCCTTCTCTAAGTGCCCGGGTTTTGAGTAGTTCATAGTCTTTTGAACACTTTCAAACGCTGTTTGCAACAGCTGGGAGATGGTGCAATCATACTGGAACAACTCATCTGCCCTGTTCACTTGTGTTGACAGCTCTACCTCCACTATGTAAAGCAGAAATTTAAAACCTCTCAGCTGTACTGTGGTGGTAGTGTTAAGCAGGAAATCAGAACATAAAAGCCTTTCTGACCTAGATAACTCAGGATTTTGATGTATAGCAAAAAGGGGTTGATATTATACAACAGATGATTAATCCCACAAGATGCTTTGAAACCTGGCCCTATCCCAAAGTCCTTTATGTGTATGCTGGTCTTTAAGCAGATAGATAGACAGTCTAGAGAAGGGATTGTTTTATGTGAGACAAAAGACATGAAAAAAACAAATGAATATAGATGAGACAACCGTGATTTCTCGGAAAGACTGGCAACTATCCGTAAATACTACTGAAACTCCAAAGAAGGAATCAAGAAAGCAAGAGAAGGCAAGAAAAACAAAATACTGATGTTGTGGCTGTGCTACCAATAGAATATGGTTTCTCAGCAACTTCATGGCACTTCAGTTTTGAAACTAGTTTTATACTGTGATTAGGGCACTGCTGGAAATGTGATATTGCACCATGTGCTTCTTCCTATCCTAAAGTGACAAACTGCCCCTGTGGTACCTCAAGGAAGCTCCAGGAATCCAGTGAGTCATGAATCTCCACTATAGAAATGGACTTACTGAATCTGCCTGTTATTATTAGTCCATCAATGCTGTTCTGCACAAAGAGATAATTAACATATTTAGACAGTAGGTTCTTTAATTTGTTAGGTTTCTTTCCAGTATTACCCTTGGGACGTATGCATGGAACTACTACAGGAGAGACAATTGTTTTAGGTCCTGTGGCCTGTTAAGCAATGGCAGTACTTTCATTTGTCTGCCCATGAATCTCTGAATCGACAGCTATAACAAAGCAATACTCAGAGGAGTGTTACAGTGACATGATAATGTTGAATAGACTCCACAGTTGCTTCTGGGCTAACTTTTTGGTTAGTCTGTTTGATCCTTGAACAGACTGTTACTATGTTTGTAAAACTCAAACAAAACCCCTGAGTTTATAACTACATGTAAAAGCCTGTTAATTCATATTTGTGTGTGTGTTATTTGGGCTCAATTCATTTGTGTCAGTCTGGCATTCACATCTCCAACTCTGATCTGGTCATTCTCAAAGTTGTGTTCATCCACAGGATGGAAAGTGAAATATTCCAAAGCCTAGGAGTATCATAAATTGTTATTGATGTTTTCTTCTTTTGGGAAAACTCAAGAATCATATGGTATTGGTAATATCATTATTTCCCATTCAGTCACACTCCATTTTCATTTTCTTTCACAGGTTGCTTGCAGTCCTGATCCAGACCTGTGTGTGATTTTGGCATTCAGTCCCTGTCACAGTTTCCCCATTGTGACAGTTAGAGTTTGTTTCCTGATGCAAAGCATCCTGGGATCCATGGATGGAGAATATTATAGAATAGGTTTACTGCAAATATTTTATGTCAGCATGGGAAAAATATTGATGCTTTATATAGTATGACTACAGCTTGTCAGTCGTTATAGTGTTTCTTCAAACCTTAAGAGAGATATTTGGGTATCTTAGTTAAAAGACTGTTCTATTTAATGAGCTGGTTCTTTTATCTCTACTTTGGACTTCACTAATTAAACTTTGACAATATCACACTTAATACAACCCCTGCTTTGCCTTAGGGACTAATTTTGTGCCTGCTGCCAGGAAAAAGTTGTCTCCTCATGAACCAGGCAGGTTTTCCAAGCCTAAGAGTGTTAATCTTCTCAGTCTATACCGATTGATTTTTTCCATGGGTGAATTTCATGTTGCTTAATCAGATTATTGCAAAATCCACTAAAGGGGAAGTAAAGAAAAGCATGACATCATCACTTCAGGAGTTGCTCAACTTTCCACACATGCCTTACAAGTAAGTGCTAAATGAACTGGCCTGTAAGGCAGAAAGGTAGCCTGGTGTTCAGCATGCATATAGAAGGCTAGTGAGTCTTACACTGTCCCATGAACTTTCTATAAGACTCTGTGGGAGCTAAATAGAAAGTAGGAGGAAGAGGAACATGAACCTAAAACTCTTATCAGCTCTAGCTCTGCTCCTAACACTTCTGTTCACAGATAAAGAAGTTATCTGATCCAAAAGCAGCCTAAGACTGAGGCATGAATACCCTTTCTCTTCCATACCATACTGTACAATGAATTAAATGTGTTCTGTTTGCTGAGGAATCTTATAAAAGTGCGAAGGGGGTTGTGTGGGTGGGAGACAATAGCATTTGCTGCTGCAATGTGGCAAAACAAAAAGAAAAAAAAAAAAGGCAAATCTCAACATCATTTTTCAAATGCCTGGACAACAAGGTTCTCCTTGATAAGAAGATCTCCCTGAATCCTCAATCAAGATCTATATTCCTCGAGGCTGTGCCTGACAAATGATGCCTGATTCCTTTCTGGTTCCCCACCAAATTGCATCTTGCGGTCTTACAGCAGGGGAAGTTTCTTTTGTTCCCACAAGCCCAGGTTGATTCAACCTCACTTTACAAGTTCAGCTGTCTTCAGGCTTCCTCTCATGGTTTAAGCCCAGCTGATAATGTAGTACCAAGCAGCTGGTCACTCACTCCCCCCTCCTTCTTCCTCCCTGCTCCCTCAGGGATGAGGAGAAGAATGGAAAGAATGTGACTCCCACGGGTTGAGATAAGAACAGTCCAGTAACTGAGGTATAACACAAACCACTGCTGCTACCA
>JANRGW010048635.1:0-12486 GCA_024733675.1 Psilopsiagon aymara
CTAAGCCATAACTAAAAACATTGGTGTTATCAGCACTGTTCTCAGGCCACAAGTCAAAAACACAGTGCTGCACCAGCCACCAAGAAGGGGAAAAATGACTGCTGCTGCTGAACCCATGACATCTATATATGTCAAAGTTTTAAGAATTAAGGTATCTACAGTGACAGGAACACTCAGGCTCCTCTGCAGCAGCATGCACTCCAGGCATGCCCATTGAAACAGTGCAGAAAAACCACAATCTGGCCCTCAGCATCAAACACTTTGCCTTATCTCGAAGCAGGCTGAAAGGGCTTTGCATTCTGTTAATGATAATAGTTTACAGTGTATCTTCCCAGTAAAAGTCTGTCCTGCATGAACTGTGTCTAATTAAGATTTAATCTATGAGTAAGTCAACAGCATAACCTCAGCAAAAAATGTTTAAATTTCATATATTATCTGATTTCTTTGTATTGTACTAGAACTCACTGCATGAGAACTCTGTACTTTTTAACTACTGCATAAATATTAATCTCCGAGATCAATTTTTTTACTGGAAATAAAACTCTAAACATCTTTCAAATACAGAACTTGCTTTGATCACTTGCTTTTGTGACCATTACTAGGATATACTGTGAGATAGCTTAATGAGCAGTTACATAGTTAGATAAGGAGGGAGACTTGATATAAAAATACTAATAGAGGAGTCTTTCAAATCAACATGAAATTTGTTTCCTGTTGTCATTACTATTATTGCCTATTCGTTACAGAAAAGCAGAGGAAGTAATCCTGGTGGGCTGGCTCTTTAACCCTGGGGATTGATGTGTTCTAAAAGGAAAATCTAAATTTCACTCCAGTGTCTACGTTTTAACACTCAGCGGTCACCAACAGTGTCTAAACGAGTTGCAAAGCCACTGGACTGCATGCTGTTCATGTTGCTGTTCTTGAAAACACAGGCCCAAGCCACCAACTTAGTCATCACTTATTGATGGTTTATTGGTATCTGCGAAACATCAGAACCTCCTGTGTGACTTCAAAACATTAAAACCTAAGCATGACTATCAGAGCACCACAAAACAAGTCAAAGTAGACCCAGTGGTTTCCCTCTTATCTGCTCTATCAAGCACACATCTAATAAGTGTGAGCTTTCCTGCTGCAGGTAACAAGCTTCATGCAAGTGTATTAGTCTGCTCATTCAAAAACACAGATTCAGGGCTAACAGATGAGTACTTTTTTCTTCATCTTAAAAGTAATTTCTTGTTCAAGAAATGGTTTTATCTCCCAAAACTCCCACTCCTAGAAATCTTAAAACTGTAACTGTTCTACAGTGAACCATTCAAGCATCATGTGGAACCTCTTTAAAAAGCTGCTGTATATCAGTGCCCAGCTCAGAATCTGTAATGCACTTGGCTGATGCAGAAATAAATTAAGATCAGGTTTTATTTAAAATTTACATTGAGAAGATTAATGACACTACTGAAACTTTTATTACATATAGGAACATCGTATCCAGAGAACAAAGGAAGGTGTAAATACAGTTTCTCATCACTGGTACAGTTTTAAAATCACAAAATAATTACTACTTCATAACAAAGACTATAAAAAGCTGCAACATGGCTTTGCAAGAGGAAACCTTGGCTTGTCAAAGGAATGAAAGGCAGAACCCTGCAGGTGGCTGCCATGAAAGGGAAGGTTATCAAGCGAGAGAGAGGGATGATTTTTCACACAAAATTTAATCAGAGCTCAGAGAACCACCTCATTCCATTGTACAGATGAGGAACTCCAGCAGAAGGTCTGTATGATTAAGCAAGAGGCTTCTTACTGAACTAAATGTGCAAAATGAATGGCAGTAAATTTGAGAAGGCAAAACCCCAGATGGATCCAATGAGAAACAGAAAGGAGTTCTATGAGAACGTTAGCAGTGAAAGGAATTTCAGAGAAAACAGAGATTGGATTTCAACTGGTAACACAGAAAGGGATGATGTCTTTGATGCGTGATGTCTTTGTGCTCAATGCCCCAGTGTGCACAGTGAAAACTTGCTCTCAGACCTCCAGCAGAGTGACATGGGAAAGAGAAGGACAGCCAACAGCATGAAAGCAACAAGTCAGGGGCTACTACATTTCAACATATTCCAATCCATGGGGATTATCCAATGGGTCTGAAAGGGATGCTTGTTACCTCAGTCAGGCTCCTGTGTAAGATCTAAGAAACATCACGACAACCAAAGCAAGTCTGACAACTGAAAAATACTAAGCCCATCTTAAAGATTCAAGACATGCCCATTAGAAAAAGGTAGTAAGTAGGACCTAGGAAATCAGAGGCTGCATCACCCCTGCCCTGCAAATGATCAAGGAGCATGATCCCTCAGGATCCATTTTCAAACACAGGAAAGAGAAGAAAGTTATCCAGAGCATTCAGCCAAGATTAACAAGTAGAGATGAGTTGTTTATGTTTGAAATGATCATGATGAAATGGCTGGCTATGTGAAACAGGAAAGAGCAGTAGTGGCTACATACCAAAATGTATTCAGCATAAGGTTTTTCAAGCAGTCCCCTAGAACACCTTCCTTACCAACTTAAGTACAAGGCTGGATGAATGGGTTAAAGGCCAGCCGGACTCAAAGAGCAGCAGACAACAGCTGGAGATCTAGATGGTGTCCAATAACAAAGTACCATAGGGGGTAACTCTGGGGCTAACAAAATTCATTAAATGATTATTATAATGATAATCCCCGCAACTTTCAGAACAACACTAAATTAGGAAAGGTGGCTGACAAACTGAACAGTAAAGCTCTAATACAGAATTTGCTAGATTTCTAAGTGCTATCCAAGATTTACAATCATTCGTCTTGTGCATAAATATTTAAATATTTAGCCCCCGATTCCATCCTAAAATCCAATAGTATCTGACACAATAAAGGCCCTCTTCTTTGATTGGAAGGTGATTTTATATTCTACAGAAACCCAGATACTATACACCAAATGAAAGTCAGGGAAGTTATAGGGGCAAGTTGTGTAACCATGAGCATATCTAAAGCATATTTGTAGACATTAAAAAAACCCACCAAGCAACCCACAAAAACCCCAAAACATAAAACTAGTATTATTTGTGTCTATTTACAACTCCACAATAAATTTTTTACACATGAAGTGGCCTAAGTAAAAAGCTCCCAAATATATTTTATATTGTTTGTAAGCACCAGTCAGAAAAGCATGGAAAATACAATGAATTCACTTGCACAGTACATAGACATCCCTGTATTCTTAAATGCACGTTAACACTGAATCATCTTTTTGTAAAGGCCAGAAAGTTTTTCAAACTGATTGATGGATATAGAAAAGCTGGGAAGATGTGCTTCAAAATGTATTTGCTTAACTTACAAGGCAAATATTTCATATATTCCATTATAATTTCAAACGCAATTTTCAGTCTTAATTTTTAAAATTCTACACCAAAACTGACAGTTTTCTAGGTGAAAAAGCACTCAGAATAGAATAAATCTGAAGTACAAAAAAGCAGGAGTTACATTTCCTTTTCAAACAAGTTCTGGAACATGCAATATTTAGTGACAGTTTTTTCAAATGAAGCCTGAAGTTAACCAATATGTACAAACAACAGATATATTTACATTTGTATCATAATTGAGCTATAGACAAAAACCCTCACCCAGCACTTTCGGAATTCAGATAAAGTATTTAGAACAACAGTTCTTATAACATGGTTCTATGCCATGGCTGAAAGTGGACATGTAAACAAAATTCAGACATCATACACAGGTAGATCTCAAAAGCAGTAACAAAGATTAGTTCTATGATAAACAAAAATCTATTAATAGCATCTAAGACAATGCCAGAAGTTTGATAAAAGTATAATGAGAAGATGCTCTATCTGAGGAACTTTATTTCAAGTATCATAATTTCCAAGAGAACTAAAAAATAAACCCACCACGATCTACATTGTACGATGTTTATTTTTGTCTCAATGTAAGAAACGGCTCTCAGAAATTATTTCATTATAACAAAAATGGACGTCAAGAGAGTTTTTGCATATTTTCCACAATGCCATTACCATGTAACTGTATTATTGAATATTACTTTCAGCGGTACATCAACAACACAGTGCAGATAAAGCATGAAGCATGGTTTGTTTCAACTGAATCAAAAGATGCAGTAATCTCTTTAGGCAGGAAAATAATACTTTATTTGTAATATATATTCTATCTTGGCAGTAAAATCTACATGAAACAAAACTAAAGCGAAACAAACCAATAGGGTAAAATGATGCCTTACCCTATGCCACACTGGGTGTAAGGTAATTATTTTTTTAAGTTTACCAGTTTCCTTAACTTTTGTTACTGCTCTTGTTGGGCACTTGCAGCCAGATCTGCTCCACAGTGCACAGCTCCTTCTGCAACACGTCAACAAACTCAGCATTTAGTCCAGGCAGAAATGAAACTATTTTTAAAAGCAACTAGCAACAGACTTAAATGCATTTCAAACAAGGCATGTGTGTATATATATATTTTTTGAAGAAAAATATGAAATAAAAGACTGTACATCATTCTGCATGACTTCACAACCACAAAGAGTAGATTTGGCTTTTTGCCTTTTTAATGCTCATTGTCTTTCTGAAATGACCCTGCCCCTCCTTATTCCTTTTGACTATTTTTGTCCCCTGAAGAAAAAAATTAAACCACCTCAGCATGTGAATGCACTGACCCATTGGAATGATAGACATATGAAAGGTAAAAATGACAGAAAAAAAAAGTTCCAAGAATTTGATTTCAAGAAAATTGCAAAATGCTTGAATCTGACTGTGATTACTTGATTTCTGAGATCTCTCCTTTCCCACTTTTTCTGAAGAACAGAGAAAAACTGAAGTATTCCAAAGGAGGAGTTAACTACTTTACCTATTTTTAATTAATTGGTCAAGATAAATGAATGATAGCATGTAACACCAAAGAAAATACATAAAAACTAAACCCAAGAATTTCAGTCAAAAAACCCTGGAGGATTAATAATCAATACATACTTGATTAGTTAAGTCATAAACCCAGTATTTTTCTGCTTTTAGAATAAAGTTTTTCTAAGTATGCAAAATTAATATATTGTAACCATAATTATATAAGCAATACTAATTATGGTTTATCACTAGTTTTTTTTTAATGCTTGCTGTTCATACTTTCAAATTAACACTTTCTTTTTCAGATAGCTTTATTAATATTTTCATTAATCAGTAAAATATTCAGCAGAACCAGCCTTCATCTATTTAGTGTACTTAGATTTGTGTATTATAGAGTGAGGTATATAAACAAACACCTTAGAGGCCACCTTGTCTAGCTTGTGTTCTCTGCCTCTCAACTTGTAAGCGAATTGGACAGATGCTGTTTTAAAGAACAGTTCATCTCCTATGAGCCTGAAAAGTCTGTATTTTGCTGCCCCTCCACATAAGCTTAAGACTCTCTCAATACTCTTTCTGCACATTTATCATCCGAACTCAGGTCCTTCTCTGCCTCACCAGTCTCAGTCCCATCAATCTCCGTACTTGGCTGTAACTGCCAGTTTTTTTGCCCAGACAACCACAGCTCAAGGGTTTCTCTGTCTAACCCAAGGCCCTGTTAATACAGCAATCTGCATAACTTTGGCTTAGCATTATGGAGGCAAACAGGATGCAATACAGGACAAAGCCAAACTCTGCTAGCTAAGTAAAAAAAATTGTTGTGTCTGTTGATTTTAAACTTTATACACTAATGACTCTTACAACGCCCAACAAAAAACACAGAAATCAGAACCCCTGAGAATACAGGGGTTTTGATCTGAAGGTGACATACAGCAAGATCAGGACTAGCCTGATCCAGGAACAACAGAACCTGAAACATCTTCACCTTACCAATGGCTGCCTGACCAGCAGATTCATTAGACATCTGCATTCATACTACGCGTATGATGCTCATAATACAGCTTAGCACAGCAACATGCTAGTCCTCACCAGAGGTGAATATGCAATTGTGTATTCCTGAGTTATGTACATTCTGCTCACACCTCCCTGTGAATGACAAACGATAAGTGAAGTGACCCAGGAAAGTTACACACCTGTGCAAATTCAATGCCTCATTTTATTCTTCTTGTCTAGTGTAGCACTTGTCCAATCTCCACTCGAATCAAACAGACTTCAAATCACCAGTCACTGACACCATTGTTGATCGCTTTGTTCTCAATTTCTCCACAAGTCCTGCAGGAACTTAGTCCTCCAAGGCAGGGATAAGCTACTCAAAGCACAGATGACAAAAGATCTAAAAACTGCTGTACTGTGACTCTGGTAGTTATGAGGAAAGTATTCCACTCCCAATATTCTTAAAGGCTTCCAATTTTCCAGATTTCATCAAACTGACATATTTATTCTTTGTCCTTGCGAAAGAATGGGAGGTCTTTGGCAAAACTCAATTAACTGATCAAAGACTTCGGTTCACTTTTCTTCTTAAAGGCCTATAAGTGTATATGTTGGGGAGGGAGTGCTGTTATAAAGTTTCAAAATAAAAGTATCAGGTCTTTTAATAATATAATCTTATGTGTTTTCTATGGTAAGAGGACCGACCGAAAAAAAGAAAAATATTGAAGTTTCAAGTATTATATACTATCAACTTAATGCACGTTTCCTTTTCCACAAAAGGCAAACCACATACTGTTACAAATACCCAACAGTCAAATGGACCAGCAAAGGCAAATTTCTTTTTTAAGATGCAATTTTCTTTCAGAGAAGAATCTGGAGGAAATGACAGTAAACAGGAACATAGCATGTGCTTAACACTGTTTGAGATCATACACTGACTGCTCCAAATACACACACGTGTGCAGATATACTTATTAACAGTCTACACACAGTTATAAGATACTATCTACAAGGTGAAAAAGAGGCCACAGTAGTTTTGGTATAGCTTAGAAATTAATGGCTAGTTCACAAAAACTGTTCGGATCAAGTCTTCAAGGAGCTACTATCTGCATCAGACAAAAACCTTACAGCTAGTAGTCTTCTGTCATTCCTCAGAAAGCCAGCTTGTGTATTCCCACTTTTGTTTTGAATGAAAGGGGAGATCTTAACTCTTAGCATCTGTAAAACCTGCACCCACAACCCCACTTTGCAGGGTACACCATTACCCACCAAAGGGGATAATTTAGAGTGACAAATCTCCTGTCCTCAAGTCCTCTGTCCCCTGGGAAAAGGACATTATCCATCTAGTGAAACACTGCTAGACTTTCACTCCTAGCACCTCCAACTCCTTCTTTGTAGCTAAGAAAGTGTCAAGTTTTAGCTATAACATTATTTATAATTTTTTGGCGCTGAAAGGAATTGGCAAACAACCCTTCTACAGTTGAGTTTTGGGAGTTTATGTGTGTGTCTCACAGTCCACTGCTAGGTTAGATGATGCAGCTCTTTTAGTGCAATTTGACATATTGTGCAATTTGACATATTATGCAATTTGAATATTGTTAGGTGGGATGATATTCTAATATACTGTATTTTGAAATGCATTTTGAAAAGCCACTTTTCAAAGAAGAGAGAGGAAGGGGCTGGAACTGCGATGTCTTACCTTAACTTACATAGTGGAACACTCCACCCGTAAGAATTTCAGTGGAAAATAGCAAGCATTAGCACTGGTGGTTCACTAGTATGTTGCTCAACAAAGTAACCATTTAAACTCCAATTACAAACTACAACTGTGACACATGTACCAAAGACATGGATTAAATAAACAAAATAACTGAAATACTTTCTCATCCTTAAGTACTGTCCTCAATAACTCACTATATTGACTACAGGAAGATGTTTCCTTTATAATAAACCAAATTTTTTAATAATTTACTTCTATGGACAATAAATATGCATTATTCCTAAATTCAGCACCGGTGAAACTACCCCTGAAGCACTGTGTCCAATTCTGGGCTTCCGAGTACAAAAAACATAATGGAGTTACAGGAACGAATCCAGCAAAGGGACTGTGATGATTAAGGGGCTGAAGTATGTTTCATACAAAAAGAAGCTGAGAGAGCGGGGGGGGAGAAAAAAAATTTCTTAATGTTCCAGTGAAAGGATAAGAGGCAATAGGCAAAAACTGAAATAAAGGATTTTTCTTTTTTTTTATCGTAAGTAGAATCTTTTTTTTTTTTTCTGTGAGGAGGAACAAGCAACAGAACAAGCTGCCCAGAGAGGCTACAGGGACTCCATCCATGGAGATACTCAAAACCCAGCAAGACATTGCCATGAGTAACATGCTCTATCTGATCTTGTTTTGAGTTAGGGGCTGGGGACCAGACCAGCCCTAGAGGTCTCCTCCAAACTCTACGCAGTGATTCTGCTTTTAATAAAAGCAGAAATGCTTAAGAAAAGCCTTTCAGAACTGAAGAAAATTAAAGTCCTGCCGTTTACTTATTGTTCTTTAATGTGAAAAACTAAGATACCACTGGAGTTTTAAAAGCCTGCTGGTTTTCTTATCTCTTTTTCACAGCAAGTCTTATTAAAAGAACTGTCAGTAGGTACCAGCAGACAACAGGCTGTTTTTATGTAAATTTAAACAATTCTTTTTACGAAGACTGGTTACAAAGTAACACTATTTTTTTTTTTTCTTTTCATCTGCTCTGCATTTTAAGATACTATACTGCTGCTTTCTCCACTTTTTCCATACCAGTGCTTGTACAATCTCAAAAATGGAGAAAAACTCCAGTTAAATATTACTGGATAGATTCACATCACACAACCGGACTACTAAAACTAGCATTATTATTTTCACTCATGAAAACAAAATCTTAACAGATGCTACTTTCAGTTTTAAAAAAGGACATTTTAAGTATTTTCTCCTCAAGTGCTTTTCTTAATATCCCTCCACAGACAGGTAGTTTTCAGTCTTCATCAAGCTGGAAAAATCTAAGAACTGCTCTCTTTTCCTGTCAATTATTAAACTATGGTCTTCAATACTGAAGCAAATGGCTTTATAAGGCTATCCCTGGCACGATTTCTCATGCTGCTAACTGAAACCCATTTGTTACTCTATTTGAACATCTTCAAAAATCAACTATTCCTTTTTAGTGCTGATTTTCCGGTCACGTTTTGCTCTATCTTCAAATTGCTTCAACTTTCCTCTTCTTAATTTCCACATCATCAAATGGTAATGCAAAATATACACTGTCAGGAAGCTATGATCTAAACAGCTTCTATACTGGATTCTTTCTAGATCACTACTTTGAGTTTTACAGAATTTGAAAGCTGATTTCTCCTCTATTTATTACTTATTCTCATTCTCTCTGCCTAGTTACCCCTTCGTCTCATTTTGTTTCCTCAGTTACCCAAACGCAGTTTCCCAGCAGCACTTATATATTTTCACCTTTTTCCCAAAATACTTTAAAAAGTATAATTAATTTGAACAGAAATATAATTTAAATATCCTAAATATATCACAAATTGATGATGTGGATTGCCCTGGACTTGTACAAATTCTTGACAATTAAATCAGCTATGTATTCTGTTGCACCTACTTAATGTCTAGTTCAATAAGCATTAATAATAAAACACACTTTCAGAACATTTTTCTACATCCCACCTCATGTAGTCTGAATTTTTATACACAAGTTAAAGAACAGCAAATGAATATAGACCCCATTACCACTAAAACAGCCCTACAAAGGGAATTCACCATCTCAGTGGACTTCACAATTTCATAAAGACAGTTTAAAGATAGCCTTTTTTGACTGTTTTTATTTAATTGCCTTTCACCAGGTATAAACCACAGAACTGTGCTTACGCTAATCAGCATGCTCTCCATTAGACACAAAAATGAAGGCAGCAAGCTCATCTATAGTCTTACATTTTATTCACCTGGATTGCTGAGCAGAGATGGGAATGTTTAAATAAGCAGTCCATATCACAAGGTCCAAAGAGACTTCCATTTGAGGCCCGTAAAGCCTTACTACAGGCATACTTACATAATAGAAGATTTATTTCCTCTCCTCCATTTCCCCTGGTAGCAACATCAGCACCAGGCATAATTTGTCTCTGACTTCTAGTAACAAGAACACTTTAGTAAGCTTTTCAAATTTATGAGATCTTTAAACCCTGGCTGCAGTTTACTCTGAAGTACGTATTTTTATTCATACAGTATTACCAAATTACAATCAAGCTTCTCCTATGCAATTTTGGTGCTGCTATTGCTAGCTTTTATTGCTGTATTAAATTGTTGGCAAACAGCTAAAGGCTGCCAAAACAATTTCATTAC
The DNA here is from genome assembly GCA_024733675.1 of Psilopsiagon aymara. Lineage (NCBI taxonomy): Eukaryota > Metazoa > Chordata > Aves > Psittaciformes > Psittacidae > Psilopsiagon > Psilopsiagon aymara. The sequence continues at coordinate 10,242 of JANRGW010048635.1, forward strand.
ATCTATTTCATTTTAATAGCCTTTTGTAAAAAACAGCTCTGAAATTATTGTTAATACATTATGGTCAAATAAATGTCAACAAATTGTACCATTTGGGTTACTGTCATTAGGATTTTTACAATACTTTTTTAGACTTTATTAGAACGCTATTTTTTAGAATTTATTAAGTTAGCTATCAGACCACTACTATGACTGAACTGTACTTGTATTTATTTCCATCTATTTAAGCTAAAACTAAGCAGTTCTTCAAGTTCTTAAGTACTGGTACTATACTCACCTTTGGTTATCACTACAATTTCCAATTTCTCTCAAAACAAAAAAACCTCATCACAACTGCTTTTGCACATGTGGGATGCTGAAGGTTTCATTAATGTCCTGAAGGTGCAAGCAGATGCCTGGCAGTTTTCCTAAGACACATACGACCCTTAAAACCCAATTGTGCACATTAGCTTTCAGTAAGAGTAAGGATATACTAGTCTGTATTCACTTATAACTATAAAAATTTAAATTACAACAAACTGAGGTTCTCTGCCCAGAACTTAAAATTATTTTGTATTTCTCAAAGCCAGCATGCCTTCTTGGCCAAGTAACAAATAATGTGACAGCAAACATGTTTTAATACATATATATTTTCTCTCAAGTAAGTTACTGTACAAATGAAACTTTATTTCCAGTGACTTCAAACTAAAATATTTTATTCATATTCAGATATCCCCTTTGGGAAAGAGTGACTTACAATGACATCAACCATCATCCAACAAATTAGAAATGGAAGGGAGAAGGATAAAATAAATGAGGTGCCAAGAAAACTTCACACATCGTTAAGAAAACAAAAGCAAAAGCTGTGGCTTTCAAAGATAAAACTTCTATACTGTGCTAGAAACAAGCAAGGCTTTTCATCAGTTCTGAAACAGGAAATCGAAAGCTGCCAAAGGATGCATGAACCACACTTAAGACAAGTAATTTTTCTGTCCAAGTGTTTTTACATTTATTATTTCAGATGCAGACAAGCTCCTCTACGACATCAGTGGGTAGCAAGTTTCTGTTTTCTCACTCCATAAAAATGTATCCAAGTGACAAGTGCTGACCTTTCAGTTTACTACGTCTGCTCATGCACTGCTCCTTTCTACAATCGTTTCTAGCAATATACATCAAGAATGACAAGCAGAAATAAGTGTGCTGTGCTGTACAGTTGATGTGCCTGTGTTTGCTAATTAGAAAGGATACTTTACTGAATTATCATATTTGGCATGCAATTACTGCAAAGCAAAATATAAATTAACCTTACAGAAGAAAGTGTTCAATGTTGATGCTGACAATACACACCTTTCCCTTCCCCCAAACCCAAATCCTATGTCAGAAACAATGTTCATCTAGAATGGCTTTGGTTTTGCCTTCAAAAGATAACAGATTTCTCTAGTAGAATTCAAATGTTTGGCCACCCTTCCTCCACTTTCTTAAATTTTGTTTCTTTTTAATAAGAAAAGGGAATGTCAGCAAAACAAAATGTCACCATTAAATCATTTCACAGCATTTTGTGTCAGAAATGTAATGGAAAATGTGCACATCATGGGAAAGGTTACTGTTCTTCCAGAACACCTTTTCACTTGGTTCAGAGCTCATCCCTCTACGTAACTGCGCAGGCACTACTGATGGTTGTTCTCCCTGGGCTTAATTTGGCAGTTGAAGGATTGTGGCATTTTCAGGAAACCACAGTGCAGTAATTTTAGTGGGTATCCAGCTGAAAGTGATGCTATGATTTAGAATAATTACTCTGTTTATCTGCAATGGTAAAAGTCAGTTACTGCACCATATTCCACTGTCAGCTTATACTTTACTGCATATTTCCCTAATACAACATCACACCAGTTCTCAAAGTCAGAATCAGAGAGGCATATTGTTCATGTTCCCCAATAGTAAATACACATGAAATACAATAGCATTACCAAGTTTAACTGACAACTGGGGGGAAGAATCACTTCAGCCAGTTAATCAAAGAACTGAAAATAAATTTGCACTTGACCTTTGCATTGTTGCAATCAGTGATATGAAAAAGGAATCATAGAATCATAGAATAGCTAGGGTTGGAAAGGACCTTAAGATCACCTAGTTCCAACCCCCCTGCCATGGGAAGGGACACCTCACACTAAACCATGCCACCCCAGGCGCTGTCCAACCTGGCCTTGAACACCACCAGGGATGGAGCATTCACAACTTCCCTGGGCAACCCATTCCAGTGCCTCAC
>JANRGW010048639.1:0-48826 GCA_024733675.1 Psilopsiagon aymara
CCGATGCTAAAATTTAAGACTGCTATAATTATCCTCCACTTGTGTTCTTTAAACAGAAAGTTTCCTGAAAAATGAGCAGTGAAGTCGTTGACCAAGGTTATATACCATGATAACTAAAGGATGCTCCTGAAAACTACAGATTTCCAAAAAAGATGATGGAAACCAGCAGTTCAGAATGTCCCAGGCTACGTTTTTGATGCACCTACTCCTGCTTCATATTTTTGTAACTAAAAAGGTTATGTCTCAAAGCTGAAGGAAGTACAGGGGCTGTAGAAGGCTCTTGTTTAATACTGTCTCTCATGAAAGAGCTTTTACAGCTTGGAAGTCTCCTTGCAGTATTTGGCATTGTTAATTTAGCTCTGAATTTAATGAAAACTGTGGGTGAAGTGATACTGAGAGGCTCACACTTGCATTTCCCTCTTGTTTTGCTCACCCTTATGCAAGGATTGATGCAAACTGTAAATGAATGCCTTCTTTTGCTGTCCTTTGGGAAGCTTTCCTTTGGAGGCATGGTTTGAATCACTTCCCTGTCACAGCATCATCAGGCAAATATTTGTCTCCTTATTTTCCTTTGAGGTGTCCTGACAGCGCTGCTGGTAGGGAACAGGAGTAACTTTAAGCCAAGCTGGGAATGCAGTTGTATCAATCTCAGCCTGTTTGAACTTGCTGATTCTGCATAGCAAGTAGTTGCTTAAATGTGAATACAGAGTAATTATTCAGCAGTGGTACCCCCCTTTTTGGATGTGTAGATCAGTATCTTTCCTCTCACTCATGCTTACAACTTGCCTTTATTCACAGCAAAGCAAAATTTTATTCTAGGATAAAAACACAAAATGCTTTGTGTGCAGTTGTGTGTATCATAAATCCTTAGGTATTGTGTATTGGCAGCTGCTTAGCAGCACTGGTTAACTTTGTGCACTTGCCTGGTAGCACTGAAAAGGGTCTTCTAATCTGTCATTGACTGTAATCATAGGAGGCTTTTGCAGCCTTAGCACACCCAGTGAGTCTTGGTGAATCTAAATAATAATGCTCATGTCATCCTAACAATGCTGTCTGCTGTCCCACTCTAAGGCTGTTTTTGCTTTGGAGGGAGAACCTCATTGCTCAAGGGGACAGACATTGCGGCAGACCTCTCTGGACCTGAGAGGATGCTTACGGTGCATCTCTGTGGTACTTGGGCTACAGCAGTTCCCCAGGGCAAAACCGAGGGGGCTGCTAACTGACATACTGCTGCAAGTTGCTGTGTGGAGAGGCTCACCCAGGCCTCCACCCTTTATAGATAGAGCTAATCAGCACTGGGGCCTCCATGAGGATAATGAGCTATGCCACTACACCGGCAGGACTGCAGCCCCTGGGGGCCATGGGGAGCACTAGCTGGGGCATCTCCTGGTGTGCCTGGGTGCAGACACGCGGCTAAAGTGCTTCCCAGTCTGATCCTTCCTGGGACCCGTGCGCCCACCCTGCTCTTTCACTGCATGCATTGAAATGGCTTTACTAGCATAGCTATGGAGGTTTCTCGCTCTTCAGCTTTGTTTTGTTTATCTCATGTGAGCATTCAACACTGGTAACCGCTAGAATATTTGGTGGTACTTTAAATTTGTTTTGATACTGCTTCACAGTTGTAATAGGGCATTTCCCAAATGGTTGGGGTTTTGGTATTTGAGTGTCTCTTGACTTGCTGTGAAGTGTGTGTGCCTGTCTCAGGGCTTTTGGGGTCATTTTGGGTTTTTCTTCAGGATGCAAATACTAAACAAGCCAAGAAGAGAAGACAAACAGAAACTTGTCCAAGTACAGATTGTGTCCTGATTTGCAAAATTACCTGAATCTTTCTGGTTCCTGTGATTACAACTGGCAAGAGCTGAGCAGATTGTTCTCTTAAGTGGGTGATGTTGGTAATTAACAGTGGAAATACATTGTCAATACAGATTCTCTACATGTTTTAACAAACAAGCAAACAACTGACTAAACTCTTTAACCGAAGGGTATAATGTTACTGCACTTTTGACTTAAATTCCACTCATATTCACGAGACTGTTAAGGAGGGTGTTAGCAGCAGTGTATGAAATGATTGCTGTTAAAAATGCTGCTGCTTCTCCTTCCGTTTGTTTAGGATTTATTTCCCATGTGCTATAGAATCATGGAATCACAGAATCAATAGGGTTGGAAAGAACCTTAAGATCATTTAGTTCCAACCCCTCTGCCATGGGCAGGGACACCTCATACTAGGTTGTGTCAAATGGCAGAAGCTTTAGAGATGAGCTCCCTGTGTTTTCCTGCATTTATAGAAAATTTGGGCTGAAGTAACATTTGTTATGCAGAATGAAACAAAAACAGTGCCAAAGATGATGTGACACAGAAATCTCTGAAAAGAGTCATTCATTATCAGTGCAATTTTGAAGGCTGTCTTCTCTTACTCTGTGGTCCACTTTTCTGTGGTGCCTGAAGAATGTCATGGTCCAAATTTCAACTTGTCTTGGATGCATCCTGCATTTTTGCTGATTCTGATATGGTGGCATGAAATTGAAGCTTAGACAAGGCAGACTTTGATGTTTGGTCACCTTCTGAATAATAGATATGCTTTTTCTTTACAGTAAATTATTGAAAACATGGGAGGTTTTGATTATTTGGAGATTATTTACTGTTATTTGAAGATAGCAATAAGTGAAAGATCTTGGGGAAGAAAACAGTGGAAGAGGTAAAGCAATTTATCAGCTAAATTGTACTTAGGGCATCTGATCAGCTCAGTCCTTCCCAGACCAGCTTGGTGACCTTGAATAACTCTTTATGCTGGAGGGGAAAACAAAATATATTTTAAATAAGGTGAAGGCTAGAAAGCACTGATTTTTTATCCTTAGTCTCTGGATGGTTGGATGTGTGGCTCCCTTGTCTTTAGATGAGCTTCAGATGAGGATCATCCCTTGATTCTGATACCAGACTGTTCAGAAATCACGAGGGAGATGAGGAACACCATGTGCAATACAGTAGAGTGTAGGGTACATCTAGTGGTAAAGTGGAGAAACTTAGAATAATATGTGGGATATGAAGCCAGAACCTGAACATGATACTGTCAGATGATCTTTCTGGGCTGATAATGCCTAGATTCATTGGCCTCTCCACTGCGTTTCCACAGGCGTGGAGATGTGAGGGAGGAGGAGGGTGTTTATACATACACTGGATCCTGCTCTCAAGAATTAATCTTGATGTAGATGCTGGGACTTTCCCAACCAGGCCTCAGTGAAATTGCTTGCTGCTCCCCCTCTGGACATGCTGCTCCTTCTAATCAGACCTACCTGGCATAAACCTCTGCTTGACTGAAAGCCAGCAACGCTTATGCTGACATAGTTATAAGGGAGAGGCTTAACTCTGGACCCTGCTCAGAGGCTGCAGATACACCCTTTTGTTCCATGCCTTCCTGTTGCCCAGGCCTCTGAGCCAAGCAGGCCTTTTCTCTTAGGGATGTGGAGCCCGTCAGCAGCCGTGGAAACCTGGGGTGCAACTATGGTGTGGTTTCTCTCCTCGGAGTTAAGAGGTGAGGGATTCCCACGCATGCAGAGGGATGCTTCCTCTCCAAGAGCCAAAGTGGTGCTGATCAGGTTATCTGCATGCAAAGCAGGAGCTCTTGGTTTTGTTCATAATTCAGTGGGACCCGGAGATGGAAGCAGCTGCATCTTGCAGTTGCCTCTTTCAGGACGCTTTGACTCGTTGTTCTAGCCTTGAGCCAACCAGTCAAAACCTGCCCACGTTCTGGTTTTGGCATTGGAGCTGTGGGCTGCCCTGTTTCAAGACCTCCAGAAAGCTTATATGATCATCATGCAAATCCCCTTGGCATTAAAAAAATAGAGCAGCCCTTTTTGGAGATGCAGTAAAGGCTGGGCTGTGACCAGCAGGAGATGCATGTCACTTCAGTAGGACACATGCCCTTTTATTTCCGCTCCTCTTGTGAGTCACCTCTCTGAGGCACTGACCCAACACCATCCATGGAGAGAAAAAGGAGTAAGACACTTCAGTTCTGCACTGGTTTATTATTACAAAAGTCTCTTCTTCGATGTAAAGTAGCAAAGTATTCACTTGCTTGTTTTGGTGGAATAGTCACCCTTCTGAAATCAAGCTCTGCATCACAGTGTGCGGCTGAAAACTTTTTCTGTCCATCTGCTTTAAAAAAGGGGGGAAAAAATAAGGGAAGAAGCTGGGGAAATGCTTGTGCAGTATCATTTTAGTCATCCTGTTCACGTGACTGTTAGAGGGGAGAGGAAAATTGTGGCAAAAGAGGGGAACAGGAAGGTGAGTCTCATGGGGAGGATGGAATGAAAGGCAGCCTTGAAAAATGAGACTGATTTTTGTTGGGAGGGCTGACTGGCACAGAGTCATAATACAAGTTGGATCCTCCTCGCTCACCTGAGAAATTCCTTGTGTGGGAAGAAGGGAAGAGATTACAAGGAGAGCTTTTCCATGTACAGCTGTGCCGCAAAAAACAGTATGTGCAGCAAGTTACCTGCATTTTTGCACAGCAGTTCTTAAACGTTAAGAGTTTAGATCAGAGGTGGATCAGACCTTGTTTGAAAAATACTTAATTTCCTCTTTCAACTTCGGAATTATTCTTTGCAGATTCTTCTGACTCTGCTTGGTCTCATTTTAAGTAGATTTCCACCACCTTCTCTGAGAGGTTAATCAAGGCTAGCTAGCGCTAGGTGCAAGAGCCCTCCTAATATTAAGCTCAAATTTTTGTCTCCTTCCTTTCATCTTGTGTACTGTAGTTGCATTTTAGTGTTCCACTGCTAGTACTGTCCAAGTGTATGTGTACTTGCATGCACACTGGGGAGACTAACAACTGCCATACAAAGTTCAGGTTTCAGGGCTCGTACCTCGCTGAGTTTGGCTCCAGTTCTTGAGTTGCTCTGTCGGATGTCTCAGAGCCACAATTCATTTAATTATATTAGGAGAAAGAAAAGCCAGGTTTCATCTGCTGTGGCTTTTGCTCTCTTCTGAGCTGCAGCAGTGGTCACTTCAGAGCTGCTGGTACATTACTGTAACTTGCATCTGTGGCTGAATATGAGCATTTCTGTCCATGTCCTTATTTTGCCTTTTTTTTTTGCACCACAGTCTCACTTCCAGTGTTGAGTGTTTATCTTTATTTTCTTTTTAACTGATGAGTGTCATATCGTTTTCCTTTATCATTGTAAGATGCTGAAAACCAGGCTGACTTATGAGCCTGGCTTTCGTATTCAAAGTATGCCAGTGTTGTCAGGCCAAAATATGTTGTTATAGTCACAATGGGAAAATAACTTCTAAGCACAGCTTTGTTCCTGTTCTCCTTGTATCTTGGCAGGCAAAACAGTGAGGTCGAGCATTTTCAGTGTTAGATGTAAGATCTAATCAAGGCAAACTCTTCTAAAGGAGGATAAAGCAACATAAATACTTCCCTGCTTTCTCCCCTTAATTATAGTTAGGGAACTTTTTAAGTAAAAAAAGCCATGGTGAAGGGAGTGTTTAGCTTTAAAAGGAAGGTTGTGCATGTGGATGTGGCTTGGCATCTGCTGTAGTTCAGCCCAAGTTGGGTGATAAATGTTTTCTTGAGGCAGAATGACATCCATGTTGCAAAGTAAAATAGAGATGAAGATTGTGCCTATCCTTTGTACTGCTCAGTTTTATCTTCCCGCTTATCTTGGGCTCTAGTAATCTCTTTCCTCTCCACCCTTGCCTTGATGTAGTGAAACTCGCTTAACCTGCCAAAGGAACAAACCTGCTGGCTGTACTGTGGACAGGTTGCGACTCTTCTTGAGAACTCTGGAACCTGCTGCTTTGGTTTCAGATTCTTCTTTTTTCCTTAATGATTGCATGCAGAGAGCTATCACAGTGGCTGTGATATTTGACCTACAGACTAAAAGTCAAAGGTGCAGTCAGGGTGTCTTCCTGTTTATAGCTCAATAGCTCAGGCTGCTTCCTTTCAAATATGCAAAACTAAAACACGAAGGGATTACCACATTCCTTGCTGTGGGTATGGATTCCGCTCTGGCTTTTAGGGCATGGCAGAAGCATGTGCATTGCAGGAAGAACTGCAAGCTGAGGGCAGCCAGTGAGTGACACCAGGCATAGCAAAGCCCCATCACTGTGGTGCTGCATCCACATTACCAAGCCCTGCCTTATTAGCATACTAATTAGCATATTCAAACATGGCTGGCGTGCTTCTGGGACTTGCAGGAGCCAATGTGTTTGCATGCATTAGGTCATGCTACGCAGAGGTGCTGGATTGGACTGGCACTAACCTGGAGGTCTCAGCAGTTTCTCCTGTTGATATGCTGTGGATGTGTCATCGTACCCATCAGAGCAGAGTTCAACAGGTGGACATCAGTAGGAGCAAAGAATTTAGCCCTAAGGAAGCTGTTTTGCCCAGGTGGCTACTAAACAGGAGTTCTTCATACTTGTAACTGGGAGAAAAGAGACTTCAAAAGAAAATTGAACAAAAAGCTGCACACTTAATGCATAGCAGGTTGTTTTTGTTGTTTGTTTTCTGGGTGAATGTGATTTAGCTTGACTGCTTTTGCTCTCTAGCTATGTGAAAAGTAACTGGCCAAGTAATACTAGCTGTGCATCACCCAAGCTGCCAGAAGGTTAAGCATGCAGGCCATGTGTGTGTGTCTGGGGTGGGGGGACAGAAAGGCACATGCAAAACATTGCTGTCTAACTTTAAAGAGCTCATCGAAACTGGAAATCAGTCCTTACCAGAAAAAAACCCAAAAAAGGCCGACAAACCAACTTCCAGGTTTTGCTTTGCCTGTGCTATTGAACACTACAGTTTTTTGTTCCCAGATGTGTTTGTGTTTTATCTTCAACCATTGCAGGCAGAACAGGTAACTGGCTTCTTCTTCCTTATTCTTGCGTCAATACAAGACAACTGCTCCTCACACTGTTGATTTATGACCTGCAGGAAACTCAAGTTAGCACAAGAAGTTAGATCAGTGCCATGGGTGTGAGGGGGGAGAGACTAAAGAAAATGAGGCAGTACAGTACCTGTAGATGCCTTCCCTGCAGATTTTGTGAGATCAGGGAGCACTGAATTCATGCAGATAATTCAGTTAGCATTGGTGGCTGTGGTGGTAGTGCTACCATAGGGCCAAGACAGGGGAGTGCACTGCACTCCAGAGGCTGTGTCAGCACTCCTGCTTCTCCCTGGGTCCCGTCAAGCCTAGAAACCCTCAGAGCTTCAACCTTCCTTCTGGTCCCAGTTGGACGATAGGGAGGGAAGGAGGTCACAGAAACTAAGCAATATTTCTGTGATGCTGTGCCCAACCTGCTGGGCACATCTGTGTGCCGATGCTCTCTCCTAATGAGCCTCCCACAGTGTGACTGGCAGATGCCACCAGTGTCCATCCACCATTCGTGTGACCAGTGAGGGTTACTGGGGGGGCAGCGGTATGTGGACCTGGTCCTCCAAGCAGCCCCAGCCTTGCTGGGTGTTGAAAGCAGGCAGTAGCTGACAGCCACTGTAATGTTGCATCAGTTCTGGTACATGTGGTGCTTTTGGCTTGAGGCTGTTCCTGAGAATACCCTCAGAAGCCTGGCTGTAGTTTGAGATGGTAATTTAGCTGCCTTCCTTTTTTTTTTTTTTCTTAAAGGTACAACAGTTGTGAAAGGAAGCATTAAAGGTAGCGTTGTGTGAAGAGACAGTCCTCCCAACAGTTCTAGTCCTATTTTGCCTGTGGGTCAGTTTGGTCCAGTGTGTTATCTTGAAGCATCATGCTGTTGGCATCCAAAACTAAAACAGATTTTATGTCATAACATCCAAGCAGTTACGAGGACATAAGGGACTCGTCTAGGTTACAACATTCTCTCATGTTTGAACATGATAGTGTGCAGTCGAGTTAAATGGCACGGTCCTGAACTGAGCTGTGGGTGTGACTTCTGAAGGATGTGCCCAGATGCCTTTGACATTGTCTCCCTCCTGCTGCTTTGAAGTCGGTCATATGGACAAAGGGCAACTTTCTCCTGCACTCCCATTTCTAACTATTCGAGGCAAAAATCTGCCTTGCTTGTAAGAGCATAAGTTTGATTTTTTGAAAAGCACTATGAATTTGAAGTGAGGCTAAAGGCCCTACATTCAAAACATAAAAATTGAGCTTTGAGAGCTCAGAAAGAGCACAGGTGCAGTGCCCTTCATCTGACCGAGGGGAGCTAGACAGCAGGTGGGTCAGGTATACAGATATTCATGAGATTGCTTCCTGTGCTGTTTTGACCCTCTCCCCTTCCCAGTGTCTTTGTGACAAGAAATAGTTGTTTTCCTGGGGAAGCAGGTTTGTGAACATGCTTTGGCAATAACAGAGTTTTGCAGGCCATACCTGCTGCCCCTTAACAGTGTGACAAGATATATCTTGACTTCAGAGTTGCAGTTGGAATTCAATATTGGGGTACACCAGTGTGTTAAGGAAGAGAAGGAAATAAATGCATTTAAGAAGTGTCGCTCTGGTGTTGGTATATACAGATGGGGTATAAAAGCTATAAAAGGAGACCAGCTGAAGATGGGAGGCTTTTTTGCATTGGGTGAAACAGATGTTAAGCTGTAGGCTTTTGCTTACTGCACCTCCACCGGACTGGGAGGCAGGGCATGTAGATTACTGTGCAGTATTAAGCTGAAGCAGGGTGTTTGGGATGATGTGAGATGGGCATGGTGCTTCTGGGGCTAGGTGCCAGCAGGGCAAGTGCCATGCTGTGGGCTGGGACATGGGGGAGAGTGGTAGGGTTCCCTGCTGTGGTCCCAAACAGTCCCCCGTGCTGCAAAGGACCGATGCTGGATTGCACCTCAGCTGTTTTGCAGAAGTTCAGTCCAGTTTATGGGATCTCTGCTGGTATCCTTTAAAGGCAAACCTTAGAAGTGGTGGTGGCATTAAAATTTACTCATGCTTTCTGCCCCAATTTGCTGCTGACAATGTCTTCTTCCCCCTCCTGCCCAGGCACATGAAGATTCATGAAAAGGATCCGAACAGCACAGTGACCACAACTCCCCCGTCACCGCTGAAGCGCAGGCGATTGTCTTCAAAACGGAAGTTTTGTCACGATGCTGAGATGGACAGAGAGGAGAGGATACCAGCAAAAAAGGTTCTTTATGGGGCATGAAGCAAAATATGGTTACCTCCTAAACTCTTGTCAGCTGTTGAGATCATGCAGTTAGCATGGAGATACTCAGATGTAGGCTTCTTACAGCCCTGTATATATATTTTAAGATGCCATGCATGTCCTGTGTAGGCCACACTGTTGTCTGAGATTGAAAAGTAATTTCTCATTTCAGAGACTGAAAGAATTGATTTATTTGTTTTAATTCTTTATCATTTAAATTTGGGTTTCCTTATGATTTATATTAGGTAATTGATGTTGGATGACAAAAGGATGAAGTATTCTTTCAGTACTGCAGCTTTTCCTCTAGGTTGTTGATTTTTTTCTCTTGTTTAATTCATTATAATCTTGCAGGATAATGATATGAACTTGTAAAAAAATAGTGTTTACTTCAAAAGCAGCAGCAGCTGAAATCTGTTTCTGTCTTGAACTGGAGAAAATATCTGTAGTACATCTCCCTTTTACAGTAGCATAATCCTGCATTACTGGAGTTGCAAGAGAAACCAGAAAAATATTTATTGGAAGGCTAGACATTTCCATTACGGTTTTGTTTATGAAACATTTTAGTGCGTTTCAGTCATTTGTACAAAATGTATGGTGGCTGCCAAATTTAACTGTTTCCGTTCACTGTCTCTAACTGACCAGCTAGTAGCAGTTCCATTTAGGACAGCATCCCTTGGTTTGTTCATGCTTTTCTCACTATAATCAGAAAAGGGCTACAGAAAACTCATTGCTTTTCCCTGGACCACTTGAGTTAGCAGTTGGCAGTATCTGAATGGCATAAATAATTTGGGCTGACAGCTCGCTTGGCTTTCTAGAGGGCAAGGGATGCTGGTTCAGTGGCACATGAACGTACAGGTTTGTAAGTTGTTCAGATCGCAGTTTCTCATTAGAACTGGTGTATACATGACTTAGCTGTACCCTTTATCTCCTACTGAGCCTCCTTTTCTCCCGTGCACGTTCTCACACACACAGAGGCTCTGTTGCTTACCCTCTCTCTGTTACCAACATGAATCATTTCTGGTTGCCTGCAGCAAATTTATGGTTGAAGCCTGCTACTTTGTTTTTAAGAGAAGGACTTCAAATGGATTGCATATTTGGTTTGTTGCTTAAAATTTGGTCTAGTGAGGTTTTTTTTCCCCTCTCTCTGAAGGTTGTCGAGGATGGTCACTCCGGTGAAGGGGATAAGAGGGCTGAGGAGGAAGTTTATCATTGTCCAGTGTGTTTCAAAGACTTTTTTTGCAAGTATGGGCTGGAGTCCCACATGGAGACACATCCAGATAATTCTCTGAGGTAAGAAATGGTCCTGAGAGTGTTTCTGGTCACCTGGTGGCCTGAGAGAGCCTGCTGGGGGGGGGGTCAGGAGCCATTCACCCCCCTGCTTGCTTCCTGACTTTGTATAGGTTTTTAAATGCTTCCGCCTCATCTAGTGTCACCAGGGTGCTGCAGGGCTTAGTTTTGTTATTTTTTTGCAAGTACAGGAAATCTTGCCAGTTAGTAGCTGGGAATGTTTTTAGAAGAAATGAAAGCATCCCTTCCTCCCCTCCAAACCCATTGCTGGTGTTACATAAAATTGCAGAATGCCAACATGGCAGAATTTTAACAAGTTAAATTGAAGGTGCTTAAAACATGAAGCCAAACTTGATAAAAATATTCGGTACTAACCTCTGAGATTACTTTGGGGAGAAGATGGCAGCTGGATATAAAGGTTTTGTTGTCTGTTGTGGGAGCGAGTGAAGATAGATGAATTTCTGGTTCCAGACTTTCAATAAAATGTGTTATGCTTTTCTGCCTGTTGAGGTTAGGGAATGGTGTGGATTTTGGCTTAAATCAGCTTCTTTTAACAAGGAAAAATTAGCTATTAATTGTTTGGGAAGGTGCTTGGCTGTTGTGTTTTACTTCAATTAATTGCCTCTGGGACTCCTTATACTTTTTTATTTCCTGTTTTTTATCATAGAAAAATGTAGAGCCAGTTACATGAAGATACAAAAGATATTTCAAGTCTGGTTTAAGCATGTAGGAAAGCTGCTATTTCAGAAGAGGAGATTGTCCATTTGCAGAAGCTTGTCAGTGTTTTAGGCTTATTTTGGGGCATTGGACTCCAGTGATCTTTTCAGAAGGGTGCACAGTTCAGCATCTTGAAGTGTCAACACCCTCTCCTGAATGCAGTATCTTAACAGAATGGCATGGAGCAGAGCCATCCCATTCTATTAGATGGGATTACTTCTATTAAATTTTCCTTCTTTAAGAAAACCTTGGTAAATACATGTAAAACCATTTTTTAAAGTCATTGTAAGTGCTGTAATTATTGGGAACAGGAATTGGAAAGCTCTTTCTTAAACTTGTCCAGCAAATAGTAGTGAATTAAATGGAATTTGCTGTTTCTGAAGTAAATTTCATTACAGAGCAAAACTGAACAATTGTTCTCTGGCAAGAGCTCTGCAGTCCCCATGGAAAGGAGTCAGAGATAATTTTGCCATACACTTCACACTTCAGAGAAAATGATTGTTATATTAGACTTACCCTGGCATTGGCCTCATTTGGAAGCTTCTACGAAGATCTGACCTCCTTGCAAAGCTCTATGCCATGGAGCTGAGAGGACAGGTGGATTCTCTTGCTCTGAGTGATGGATAAAACTTAACAGAATGAATACCCTTCTAGCATGGCAGCTTTGCATTCTGCTGTGGCAAGGCAGAAAGACGCAATGGCTATGCAAACATGCTGTTCCTTTTCATGCAACTTGTTCTCTAGGATTAGGAGATTTGCTTTTGGATAATATTCTCTTGACATGGATTTTGCTAGCCTTGACTGGATTGAGCAACAGAGACTAAAATGTGCCCCAAAATCAAAACCATGATTGTAAAGCTGCGTGGGCCATCAGTTAAGGGTGGTGCTGGGATGCTGGTCTTCATGGACTTGTCTAGATGATGGTAGCATTTTTTGTCAAATACTTGCTTTAGTAATTTAGGATGCATCAGTGGAGATAGGACAGAACAAGGAAGTTGTGGTTCTCCCTGGTCAGCTAACATACTCAAACAGAGCTTGCCCTGCCTGTGTGGTTTAAAACGCATCTTTTGTCCTAGTCTAGACAAGTCAAATGATGCTGTGTGCTTGGCCCAACCAAACAGAAAATCCTCTGGTAAGCAGAGCAGTCTGGGCTGCTGTTAAGGTGACTCATCCCAAAGGAAATGGATTAAAACCTTTTGCAGGCAGAGGCTATAATCCTCCGGTTCCCAGGGTTCTGCAAGACTGTAGGAGTCAATGAGATACACTGAACATGACATGCTGTTCTGTCCTGAGTTCACGTGAATGAAATGGTTCCTCTTGGTGAGGCTTAAGGCTGGTTTTTTGAGTGAAAGAAATGAAGAAAAGGGAAGATTTTGCTAGAGTATCCAGGCAGAAGGTAAGTGTGTATGGGTGCACTCATGATGGGGGAGCAAACTGCAGTGTTAGAAGGCGTTCATCAAATCCGGGTGTTTCCTTATTGTAGAAGACAAGGAGGAAGAACTCTCCTCAAAGTTCAAACAAACAAGCCTGGCAGCTGTGTTATGAGCAAAGGGCAGGGAGCAGAACACCCTCAGTCTATTTTTATTGCCAGTGTTGTAAAAGTAGAGTCACTTTACCAGGATTTCTGTGCTTGGTTTGGAGCTACGGCTTTAAGTAGCCCAGCACAGGCTGTTTTGTCACATGATCACGTAAATGATGCTCAGTCTCCCTAACTGTGCCTTTCTTTGTAAACCACGGGGCAAAGGTCTGACTCCTTTTTGCTCCCCCAGTAGTTAGTATAGAAACGATTATGGACATCAGCTGTGGAGTGCTACCGTGGAGCATGCATTGCCTTGGTGGTGGTGCCAGCCTTCCTCCCTCCCTTTAGGGATGCATCTCCAGCAGCATCAGCAATGTGCTGGGGTGGGCAGAAGCTTCTGCCTAGCTTCCTTGTGGTCCTTTAATCCTTCCATTGTAGTGCTGTTGTGTAAATACAGCCCCTTGCCCTCAGAGCTGCCCCCAGTCTGTCTGTTCCAGCCCCCCTCTGCTAAGCAGCAGAAAAGGTAAGGCTGTCTGGGAGTTCGATAGTCAGTTTGTGAGCAGCTAATTTACAGGGTGGGTCATTACCCTTCCAGATACTGTCAAATGAACAACTTTAAATCACAGGGTTAGCTGTTCAAAGCCAGATGAAAAGACACCCTGCCTTGTCTTCCCCAGTACTGCTTTTTAATGTAAAGCCCTGAGCAGGGAGCACCTCATTGTTTACTTGCAGCAGAATAAACAATACTTAATCCACTGATTGTGTGAGAGGGGCTCCCCCTTGGGAGAGTATCTCTTGATTATGTAAAATCCTAAATCATGCATCTTTGTCTCCTAATTACGGTAAGAACTGGCCTGCTCTTGGGAGCAATAATAGGGCCCTTTGTGCTGCTGACAGTAGGCTGTGGCACTGCATCTCCTTCTTGGTATTACCCCCCCTTGTCAGTCTCTGTCCCTTTGAAGCCCTGGGACCTGCACCCTAATTAGTGACATGAGCTGGTTCCTGCAGGGTTGACTGCAGTGGGAGGTGGCTCAGGGGTGCTTTCTGACCCCCTTTACCCTCTCCACCTGGATTGTTTAAAGATGCCTGTTTCCCTGCAGCTGGGGCCTCAGGACACTATTTTGGTGAGTTTGTATCTGAGTGCTGATATAATTAGCAGAGCACTGAAATGTTCTTCAGCCAATAGGGAAAATGAGAAACCTTGAAGAGCGAGGGAACTTCTCTGGAAACTCTTGTGGTGGAGGGTTGCTGTCAAACATGGTAATGTGCTTGTAAAGGTCAGCTGACAGACAGCTCTGAGCAGCATCAGCAGTGCAGAGGAGACGGAGGATTTCCTGGGGAGAAATGTTTTGAGGCGCTATGTGAGGTTTCTCCTCCTTTTTTTGGCAAGTACAGTGGAACAGGCTTAAAGTAAAATATGTGGTTTTTAATAAAGTACATGCATTACAGAACTCTTCTGTTGGTATCACTGTAACCAGAGCAGACCCTTTTTATTTCCTCTTCTCCTCCAGAAGGCTTCTTACAGCACTCTGTACCTGCCCCTAAGAGTGGTTTAATTTTTCCTTCCTTGCAACAGCAGTGAGATGTTTACGCTGCCTCTCGTGCCCATATATTTTCCTGAGGAGAGAAGAAGGGAGATGGTGATATTGTGGCAGTTGCCTCCTTTCTTGGAGATATATTTCAACATTAGATCTTGGCAAGGATAATTGTGCAATCTGAATGTGGTAAAAGCCTGGAAATTAATGAGCGTTATGGGGGCTTTCTAATGACATTTGGTTCAGTGTGGCATTGACTTCAGTTATGACATTTGGTTTTGCTAACTTCTTATGAGAAAAAATAGACACTGCAGAATATGAAAGACACTGTCTGCCTCAGTCACTGAGCTGACCTAGTGACCAGAACCAGTAGATGCCTGTTGCCATGAATGGATTCAGGGCAGATTAAGTTTTTTGACCTTTTACAGAGCATGTCCAAACAGTGATATAATATATTAAGCTTTGTAACTGGCCAAATCCCAGGCATATTTTCTCAAGGACAGCAAAAGCAACTCTCTTGCCGCAGGGTAACGTGCTTCTGTAGAACTTTGAAACAAAGAAAACCAAAGGACATTCATAGTCTACCTTGTTCTTCAAAACAGCTGACCCAAGTTTTGCTGAAACTCGTGAAGTCAAATTGGCTAGAGATTGAATGCCACCATGGAAAGCTGTTGTTTTGAACAGTTAGATCAGTAGCAGGCATAGCAAAAGAATAGCTCAGTTCCTAGAATGGAAGGCATCAGGATGCCCTGACCATTGGTGACTGTTTTCATTTGCCTCCGGTTTTGCCAGGGTAACTACTGTGAGCTTTTGTTTCTGAAAACACTTCCAAGTGGAAAATGTTGTCATTGTGTCTTGGTGTTACCTGGCTTCACACTGGGAGTGGACAGCTTAAGTGCCCTAGGAATGGTGTCCTAGACTCTGTGCAAAAAGTGTTGCACAAGATACAAAGTGGAGCTTGTGATTCAGTCGGACTGGTTACCAGGTTTTCCCCTTTGCTAATACATCCCCATTCTTCAGTGCATGGTGCCAGCTGGTGGGATGCTGCAAGGCACCCAGGGCCTATGTCCTCAGATAATGATCTTAAATCGTTGTATCAAATGCACATGAGCCGCCCTTTTTAAATCAAGACACAAGGAAGTAGATTTGAGGCAAAACAATTCCAGCTACTTAGAATATTACATGTTTATTGCCCAGTTACTGTTCTTCAGCACGGTTCTGGACATAGGCTTTGGGAAGATAAAGTAACCAAGAAGATAAATTAATGGAAATTTAAAGTGTGCGGGGATGAGTTCAATCATTAGCACCAGTAGAAAAGACTAGTGCAAGACTAGGTTGTGGAGTGGCAGTGTGACAGAGTAAAAGTACATGTTACAGGATGTAAAATTAAAAAAAGCCAGAAAAAGCCACTTGAGTTTCATTCCTGTTTCTGCCAATGCCTGCTTAAGCAGCTTTAGGAATACACTTTCTATCTTTTCTCTTCTTACATAGTAGGGAATAATCCCACTGACTTAATTCTTGTGAAGCATGTTGCTTTCTACACATGGTCAGCCTTTTGTAGGAGGAGAGTGTTAGTGACACTCTCTTACTGCAAACTTAGAGGAGTGAATGTGGCTGAAAACTGAATGTTGTTTGAAATTTATATTATTTGTGAGACAAAACTACAGGTTTGTGGTGGGGAGAGGAGGTTTTCTTCCTAGTAGTTGACACTTATGTTACTGGAAGCAACTTGGAGCATGAATGACAAGTGCACCATCTCTGTCACAGCTGTTGCTGAGTGTATGGATAAGCTCCATTCCTTGTTAGCTCTTCAAAATATGAAATACTGTACTCTTTTAATGCAGCTGGATAATTCAGAGGTGGTTATATCTTACATGATTGTTAAGTACCAAGAGAGGAATGGAGAGCACTCTAGCATAGAGGTTCATGGACCAGCTCTGGTAAATGCTAGGACCAAAAATAGGCTGCAGTACAGTGCAAATCAGTGTTGATAAGGCAGAGGAGAGGATATGCAAGCAAGCTGGTGAATGCATCCTTTTACTGAGCAAATGGAGAAGTAAAATCAGTGGGTTGAGCATCGGCATGCTGGCTTGCAAAAGCAGACCAGAACTGCATTTTAAGTGCTTTCTGAAGTTTCTGTTCAGAAACAAAAATGGGAAATATTTGAAGAGCAGCGCGAGTCCAAGGCTGTCCTGGAAGTGGTCAGCTCACATCAAGGAGCTCGTTGTGTGAGGAGACTGGGAATCCAGAGCAGCTGGGTAAAAATAACGGGTAGTGAATGGACACAGGGAGTAATGCTCTCATGTGAAACTGTGGTGTATCACATGGTGTTGAATATCTTAGCTCGGTTGCGAGAATAGAAAGTGGGTAAAATGCAAAGCTGGCTGTAGAGGAAGGCTTCTCGTAAAAGGGAATCCAGGAGGGAAGGAGGGCTGTGCCAAAATAGGTTGTTAGCATGCCTGCTTGATCCTGGTGACCAGGGTTTGTTTGTACGCAGGCTCTCTCAAAGTGCTGGCTGCTGCTCGCTGTGTTAGCAGTCATGTCTGCATGCTGAGCATAGCTTACCTGCAAATGCAGATAAGGGCAAGGGTGTTCAGTCCAGATTGGGCTGCGCCTATTTGTGAGCCCTGTTGTCATCAGTGGATGGTTATCGGATAGGCAGGCACCTCTGGATATGTTTCTACTTGTGAAAATAGGTACTGCTTTTCTAACATGGTCAATACATAGGGTTTGGGTTTTTTTCACTCACTCCATTGTGCATTTTAAAACTGCACAAGTACTTGGCTTCCGTATATGAAAGATGTGCTGAAAGACAGGAGGGGCTTTCCTTTTCTTACCCCAGAAGAATGCCAGAAGGTCCACTTGAGTTTGTATGCACAAAAAATGAGTTATATTCTGAATGCTGTGCAGCTTCCAATTTGGTACCTGTAGAGGACTGGTCAGCATTTTTTTCTTCCCAGGTATGCTTCCTCTAACTATTAAGCCCTTCATTGTTACTTAAGTTGATCTTCAGCTCTTGCTTCAGGATTCTGTCCAGCCAAATTCTTCACACGTAAGTCATTGGCTAAATAAAAAAGTCATTATGAGCAAATGAAATACTTGTTTGTGCAAGTGTCTTCAGGACATCCCCCTTTTTCTCTTTATTTGTTCTTAGTAGCATGAGAATTCTGTTGAAGTAAATGGTAGAGTGAGCTAGTGTTCTGCTGGGGCAGAGGTATTTAAATATGGCACTGTTGAAGTATTGCTTTTACATGCCATTCGTTACGACTTTGGGAGTAAGTGAAATCTCCTGATTTTACTTCGCTTACACACAAAGAAAAAGATGGCATGGGATGGCACATGTGTTTTAATTAAACTTCACTTGAGTTACTCTGACTGTGGGAGTCAGAAAGTGTAACTGGTATGTTGGTATGGGCACTGGCTCTGCTGTATGCTAACCAGTTTCTGAAGCACATCACCCTGGTTTATATCAGATCTGTCCTGGCTCCTACACAGTACTTTTCTTGCCTGGACCACAGCGCAGCTGTAGGAATGCACATAGCATTGTGCATCCCTCTATTAATAGAAGGGCTGGTGCAGTGGTTTTAGCCTTTGCTGTACTCAAGGGTGACTTCTTTGAGGGAGTGGATTACCGGGAGTGACAGAACGTTGGTAACAGAGTCCGACAGCCAGTGGGGAAGTGGGAGGGAGGGAAAGTTGACAATCAAGTCCCGCCTTTGCTGAGGAGGAGAAACAGCATGCGCTGCGCTGCTGGTGAGCTGTGTCCATCCCCCTACACACTGGAAAGCGGAGGGGAGACTCTCCAGCCTGCCAGGAAGTTGGTTCTTGCTGCTGCTGTGCCACTTGTGGTTTCAGCACAGACCCATAACATTGGGCAAGATGGAGATGGGAGAGTAGCAGGTCCTTTGGGGTGAGACACGCTGTGGTGCTGCAGGGGAAGGAGGCAGGACCGGTCATTGCAGGACAGCAGGAGGATCCACAGGGATCCCTGGGAGGCATGCAGGAGTGGCGTTTGAAGCACTGCTGCTTTTCCATCACTCATCTGAAGCAAGTGGGAGAGATTAGTGCAGCTGTTGGATGTTATTTCCCAGAGCTCTGGGTGGGGAGGCCAGGAATGGTTTTTCATCCAAAAGGAGATAAGTATCTGGACCTGGGTGGGGTTACACAGGAGCAGAAACCAATTTGCTATCTCTCATCTCCCTCCCTTCGCCTTGCCCCTAAAAAAGTGAGAGAGAAGCAAAGGAATCCTTTCCTGAAGGGGGATGTGTCTGTAACCAGCTAGTTTTCCATTCATAGGTGGCAAAAGCCCTTATGTTTAAAACTATCCTTTCTCCATCTCCCCCTCCTTGTCAGTGTCCTCTGCAGCATGTGTTACTGGTGTGGAGGCAGGGAGCCTGCTCGCATCCCTGCTACAGGCATGAGTCAACAGCAGAGAATTGCCCATCTTTCTCTTTCTCCCAGTTGTATTAATTTTTAGATCAGCACAGGATTTTCTTTGCTCCTAAGGAGAGCTGCTTTAATTCTGCCAATAATGTGAGACAGAAAGAGTAACAACTAAGGTCGAAATTTATATACTTTGCTGACTTTTCTACGTTAGCTGACTTAATATAACTGTGTATTAATGACTTCTGTCTCAGGATGCGTTTCATTGTTTTGTTTTTCTTGCTTTTGTTTGTGGCATTTGCTAAAGAGCACAGACAAGAAAGGAACAAAATGCTATCAAGCTTTTATGTTAGATAAGGTATAGAAAATTAACATTGTTCTTATTTGTTGCCATATGCAACATGGGCAACATAGTGAGCTGCATGGGTGAAAACTTTAGGTTTTGGTCTACTCTTGTGTGTTTTCAGAACTATAAGCAGAAGAATGCTAAAATGTCACTTTTCCACTGCCAGTCCAGGATAATGCATAGCAGAGTGTTTGTTTAATTTCTTGGTAACAGAATGATGGATACAAATACTTGGCATTTGCATCTTGACTACTGAAATATAAAATTTAGAAGGATTGAATGTTTGACTGCATTATCCTTAATTAAAATTGAGGCTGATTAATTTTGCTTTAAATCTCTGCATTTCCTTACTAAAATGTCTTTCCTTTTTTTAAAGAAAAAAAGCCATTTCCAGTGCTGACAAATTGGAACTAGCTTGGTGAAGAGTGTAATGCAAGGCAGCAGGCATCACTTACGTAAACTTTCCTTGCAACAGGCAAGGTGCTGCTTGTTGTAAGTGTAGCAAATCCTGGCTTGCTTCTTAACAAGCTGCACAAAGCGCTGTTTCTTAACTCCTGTTAAAATGCTTTTATATCTTAAGTAGCATTGCAGATTTTAAGAATACTTTCTTTAGCAGAAAGCTCTTTAATGGTGTGTTTTTTACACAGAGACCTTGTCTACATTAAAGAAACCCAAACTTTAAGAGGTGCACTGATGTAGTAATAATTAAACAGACTCTCCTGGTATGATACATGGCCTAAGCTCCAAGGTCAGCTTGGTCATTGCACTGTCATCCTGCAGTTGTAACTTAGCTCTGGTTTTGTGTTTGAGCTCTGGTTTTGTGTTTTCCAACCTGCTTGCTTTGTACACTTCTGCTAGCAAGTCAGAACTCTATTGAACAGACAGGAGTTGACTCCAAAACATAAAGGCAGTTGACAGTGAAGCTTGCTTTAAAGTCTCCTTAGCTGCCAGAAGCAATTGAATCTCTGTGCTTGGAACCGAACAGCTTTCTGCTCTTTCTTCTGTAATTGTATTTATAGAAAAATGGAAAACTGGCCAAGGCTAGCAATCACATGCATCACAGCAGCTTTTATTAGCTACATCTGGAAACTTACCTTGCAAGTAGAGTGCTTTTATCTCCACTCAGGTGTTGAGCCATTGCTCTGCCTGTTCTGCTAACAATGTCAGAACCTGTTCCCATCTCTGTTCTCTGCATCCATACCATCCTTGTTTGACTTGGCACTACACATGAGCAGACTTGTGAATTTGTAAGGAGAGGGGGAGTTTTTTGGTGTTTTGTTTTTTTTAAAGTTCATCATGAGCAAAGTATTACCGTATGTTTCAGATACTTTGTTTGATATGCTGGACTTTTCAAACTTCCCACAATTATTTAACTCATTATTTTTTAAAGTAATTGAAGCAATATGAAAAACTGGTCCTGTCACCTAGGATTCCTCTCTCTTGTCCTTCTTAGACTGCAGGTTTAGATTTAAAAATACTGAAGGCATTGACACTACCAAAGATGGAAAAAAGTGCTGATGGCAAAACCCAGAAATTAATGGTTAGGCTTCCTTAGAAAAGAAAGAAGTGCTTCCAGTTAGTGCATTATTAGGCATGGCAGCTTACTCCATTTTAAAATAACACAAGCCTTAGTCAGTGCAGCGTGGTGCTTGCCTTAAGTAGTTAGGTTTTGAAGTTTGGTACTTGTAAGTTTTTCTTGAAGGTGGTACACATCCATAACTGCATCTGTATTGCTAATTGTATTCAAAGCTCAAGCCATGTCATTTGGAAGAAACTCAGACTGCCTTCCTCCTTAAGGAGAGGGGGAGAGAACACGAAAAACCACACACAGACATGGACACAAAAAAAAGATGATGTGGATACACTTGTGCAAATGTTCCATGTATTTTAAATAGCTTGCATCTGTAGCAAAGACTGACAAGCCCAAGTGAGGTCTGCAGGGCCTGAGAGACCTCCTGAGCCAGCAACATGATGGCTTCCATCAGCATCAGGAAAAGCTTTACAGTGACCTCTGTTGTCCTTGGCGAGTGGCATGGGTACAAGGTGCCAGCACGGTTGCTGTAGCCTGACAGGCTGCCTGCTTGCCTGAGGAGCCTGCCCCAGAGAAGCTGCTCCGCATGTTTCTCAGGCTGTTTTGTTCCAGCTCTCCAAGCTTTGGCTGCCTATACAGGTGTGCTTGGACCGTGGAGGAAAGAAAGGCGTCCACAGGTCCCTCTGGTGCTCCAGCTCTGTGTGATCCTGTAAACTGTGATGCCAGGGGAAGGTGCTGAGCCAGGGTGCAGTGCAGTTACATGCCTCAGAGTGCCTACGTCTTGAGATGACAGGAGTGGTATGTCTGGATTTTTCTTTTTTTCAGCCAGGAGCTTCTTTTTGACAGAATGGAAAAGGAGCTTAATCCTTTTCCTGACTTCTCCTTTTTCATGCTGCGTCTTCACACACAGCAAGGAAACTGAAAGAGAAGACTAAAGCAGAAAAATAGAAGTATTTTTAATTCTATGCATTATAAAAGACAAAAAGTACTAGTACAAGATACTGCTTTTGTTTTGGGGGAGGGGATGCAGTTCCCTTTGCATGGAAAACACCAATTTTAAATTGCAAATTTTTACTGTCCTAAGGCATAGTAGTTGATGCAGGTGTACTGCAGAGGACTTTCACACGGGTCTTTGCTCTGAAAGATTAGCTCTCAAGTGCAGCTTTTGATGGGAGCCCTAAATAAACCAGTGCTTAAAGTCTGCTAGGGTGCATGACAATTGACTCCTGCTCAGCCCAGACCATGGCAGGCGCCTGCTCTCCCAGTAGCCCTGTGATCCCATCAATGGTAGCTGTGCCTCCCCAGTCGCACACAAGGGGATACAGCTTCTGCATTGGATTGCTGGCCCAGGGAAGGCCAGGCACATCAGGGACCCTGGAACTGCATCAGGATGCCCCGAGGTGAGGGTCTGTGTCCCTCTGCAGAGCAGCTGGCCCCACAGGCCACCAGTGATGCTCCTTTGGTGCAGGAGCATGCCAGAAGTACGGCTTGCTTTCATACAAGGCATTTTCATCACCTTTAAAAAAGGATGTATTTCATTAGTCTGCAGGTTCTTCAGGTGACTGCTCTAACCCTTTAATGCCTTCCTTCCCCCCATGGTTTTGGTGGTTGTGTGTTTTTGTTTTCACTGAAGATTAAAGCCTTGCATTATGGAACAGTTGCTGCCAAACAAGCTGGAAGAGAGCTGTAGATCTTGACACTGGAGGAGAGTTATGTGTTGGCATTCCGCCTCTCCCCCACCAGAGATTGTTGTCACATTTAGCAGACCTCTTTAAGTAAACATTTGCTCAAAAATGACATTGGTTCTGCATTTAACAGAATGTAGGGACTATGCTGGCAATAATTATAAAGGTAGGATGCAAGTGAATTGACAGGGGAGAAAAAGACAGGGGAGATACTAAACCTGCAGTGCATAATACTTATGTCCCAGCCTTCTGGGTACTTTGATAATGAAGGCTGTGTTACATTTACTTCACACTTGCTTTTTTCACCACTCAGAGACTATGAGTCCAATTGCTTTGTGGTGACTTGGTTATCTCTTTCATTTTTGCAGAATAAAAAAGGTCTGTGGAAGTTTATGTAGTGATAAAAAGAACAACAATGGGAGTTTGTTAGGACAGGACAGGGAGGGGGTCGTTTCAGGATTTTGTCAGGAGTCATTTCTAATTGCAGGATGTTTTTTTAATGAGTAGGCACATGTCCTTTTCCTTGATGTGGAGGGCGAAGACAGTACGGGGAGAACTAAGGCAGGGGAGACGTGAAAAACTCCTAGTGAATATAATATTTTTGCTGACAAAATCCAACTGCTTCACATTCACTTGTGTTTGCTTTGGTTGTGAGCTGGAGCTGTAACCACAAGGAACAAGGAACTGTGCTGAGTGCAACTGTGTGTCACTTGTTGAGTGCAGGGTGGATGTGACCTGTCACACTGCAGAGCTCAAATCCCAGATATTTAAAAGGCAGTAGGCTTGTTTGTTGACATGTTGGCCAAATGTTGCTGCATAGTGTTTATGGCCTGCAGCATAACTGCATTTTCGGTATCTTTGATTTTTCATGGCAAATTTACTTTATGTGAGAAACTTCTGTTTAACTGAATTTGGGATTTGAGAGGTTAGGAAAAACAAGGAATCATAGCAATAAAGTGTCAGTAGGTAAAAATGGTGCATCTGCCTTTTTCTTTGGGGAAGAGTGTCTGTTACGGGAGTGTATGAGTGCAGAAGTGTCGAACGTCTTTCAGGTCTTTCTCCTCTGACCTTCTTCCCCTTCAAGGAGCACTAGTTTTCCTTTTAAAACAGTGTATTTCTCATAACATCTTTGAGAAAAATTAGTGAAAGCTAATGGAAAAGACAATGCAGAGGAAATTCATATGCGTGTGTTTCAGTGGTGTGCAGTAGTATGTTTTAAGCAGTAGTTAAAAAGAAGGTGCTATTTATACATTTGCAGGAGCTTGCTACTTAGGTCTGATTTAGGCCCTCTTTGTCAGAGTTTTTTTAAAAATGTCTTTTAATAGCACTTTCCAGTAAAAATGAGATGGTGTAAAGCCATTGAAATACTTTCTGTCGAACTATGGGAAGGTGGTCAGAAGGCTGTGGTCTCAGCTGCCACTTTGTCACCTGCCCACATGGGAAGCTCGGGTCTCATGTGCTCTATCCTTTAAACCTCTATTGAGCGTAATGGCCAGAAACTGGTAGAAAGTGACTGTGATTAAAATGACCTTTCTGTGGTCATAAGTTTTTGCCGTGCTGTGGCTTTGTTTTGCATTTACAGGTTCTTGGTATCATGGGGTAAGAGGAAGGAGGCTGTCCTAATGCAAGAATGCTAGTTGTTAAGCTTGCAGCAGTCAGCAAGTCATTTCTATTTTATTCCTTTCCTTTCCAGGTGTGACATCTGTTGTATTACCTTTCGTACTCATCGGGGCTTACTGCGCCATAACGCAGTGATCCATAAGCAGCTTCCCAGAGATCCCATGGGAAAGCCTTTCATTCAGAACAACCCTTCGATTCCAGCAGGCTTCCATGACTTGGGATTCACAGACTTCTCGTGTAGGAAGTTCCCCCGCATTTCTCAGGTACTTTCTGTTCTTCATAGCTTAAGGTAACAGCTGATACAGCATGTATGTTCTGGATTCATTGAAAGATGTGTCCTTGATGAGGCAGAGATGGGCTGTAGAGTGTTTTGTTTAAAGCACATTACCACTGTCCGTGTAAACTTCAAATGCTTTCTGCTTTTCTTTTTTCTTTTTTTCAACTAAAGAATATTGGGATTGGGTTGGGGTTTTTTTCAGCATTCCAGTGAAAAACTGTTGATGTAAAGATCTGTAAAATTATTTTAAAGGAAAACTTAGATGTTATTAAGTCCTTGCCCCTTCCAGCCTGCCTGTTATTTCTCTCCTTCCCAAAAGCATCCCACATCTAAAATAAGTAGGGAAGATACATGGTAAGGAAAACATTATTTATTTAATTTCCTGTAAAAAGAATGTAGTTGTGGTATGAAAGATTTTATCATGAAAAGCTTCAGGAAGTCACCTTACTTACTAAATGGCGACATCTTCAGTGATTTCTTCACAAAACGCTCCCAGGCACCTTTCCACTATGTTCCTTATGTAACGTCTAAAGATACTGCATGTTTGAGGGCCAGTGGCTGGGGAAAGGCAGGGAGCTAGTCTGTAAATATTTCTGTGACAGCCATAAAGCTTTCTATTGGATAGGATTATTCCTCTCTCTGTCACACCTTGCCTGCCTTAGTTAGTTTGGGTCTTGATGAAGCTGCGTATCTATTCAGAAAGCCCAAAGAAATGAACCAACAGCACAATCCAGCAGGACCATGCTTATTCAGTGTCTGCACTTTTCTTATTCTGCTTGGATTGAAGCACATTTCCAGCTCTTCTGGTGTTAGACCTGAAATTTGGTAGGTAATTCTCAGGTAGAGCCTTGGTGTAAAAGATACTAAATCAGGACAAGAGAACTTTTTAAACAGCTTGGGTTTATTTTTTTTGTAATTAGTGGCAGACATATAACATTATTAAGGGTTTTAAATGTTGTGATTCCCCTTTTGTAACAGTTTTGCTTGCATTGTGAGGCAAGACCTATGAAGAATATCTGAACAAAGTGTCTAGAGTATCTTTCCAGCCCTCTACTTAATTTATCACTTGTGTTTCTCTTTGATGAGGAACCTCTGAAACGTGAGCTATGTGGGTAGCATTTAAATGCAGCATTTGGATTCATGATCGTTTTCAGTGACAGGTATAAAATCCTTTTGTGAGCTTAGTATTTTCCATTGGAGAATAAATATAATTAGACTTCACTAACCAAAAGCCTTTCCACTTTGTGCTCTGTGTTTCATTGATTTGTTTTAAGGTGTTATTATTTTGGTTGATTTGTGTTATTTTGCCCTCTTGGATGTCTTTGTTTTAATCCTCCTAGTTTCTTTGTGGTAGTAAGTCTAAAGGAGGTAGTCTCAATGAAGTTTGCTGTTTAGTCCGCTGAGGCTCCTATCCTGTCAGAGAAGTGAGAGAGGTTTCTGAAAGGGAAGTTAAGGGTGGAGAAGTATTGAGAGTCTGAATAACTCTCTGGAGGAGTTTGTCTCTATAGAAAGGAACTTCTGGAGGATAGCCCCTAGTTCAGATACACCACTTAGGTGACTAAAGGCTGTGGAGCAGAAATGTCTCCATGCCA
Organism: Psilopsiagon aymara; assembly: GCA_024733675.1. Taxonomy (NCBI): domain Eukaryota; kingdom Metazoa; phylum Chordata; class Aves; order Psittaciformes; family Psittacidae; genus Psilopsiagon; species Psilopsiagon aymara. The sequence goes on from JANRGW010048639.1 coordinate 25,601, forward strand.
GGTAGGTAGTGCCTGCTCTAAACTCCTTAACTTGGGCAGTGAAAGAGAGTAAACTGGTTTTGTTTTGCAGAAGCATGTGGTGCCTTTCCAGTTTGAGATGTCTACTCTAAATATTTCTGCTTGTCTTGCAGGTCTGGTGTGAAACAAATTTGCGAAGGTGCATCAGTGACTTCCATCGATTTATTTGTGAGATGTGTAACAAGGCATTCCCCATGCTTTCGGCGCTCAAACTGCACACAGAAACTCACGTGTTGGATCAGGGAAAAGACAAGCACAAGCAACAGTCCATGATCCCACCCGGTGAGAACCCAGACCAGAAAGCCTTCATGGCATCCTTGGGCCTACAGTACACCAAAGACATCAAGCCTGTCAAGCAGGAGGACAATACACAAGATGAGGTCCAAGAAATGCGGCTCAGAGCACTGAAGAGTAACCTACCTCAGGAACCCGGCAGCACTGGTCTGCTCAGCCTCTCTCCTCTGGAAGCTTCCTCCATGGGAGGGTCATTTTCAGTCCTTCCCCCTACAAAAGAAAACATAAAGCTTCTCTCGCTGCAGCCTTTCCAGAAGGGTTTTATCATCCAACCTGACAGCAGTATTGTGGTAAAACCCATCTCCAATGAGTCTGCCATTGAGCTGGCAGACATTCAGCAGATCTTGAAGATGGCTTCTTCCGCTCCTCCTCAGATCAGTCTTCCTCCCCTTTCTAAGGCACCTTCTGTCCCTGTGCAGTCCATTTTCAAGCATATGCCACCACTGAAGCCAAAGCCTTTGGTAACGCCCCGAACAGTCGTCGCAACCTCTACACCTCCTCCTCTTATCAGTGCCCAGCAAGCCTCCCCTGGCTGCATCAGCCCGAGCCTCCCACCTCCCCCTCTGAGGCTGATCAAGAACTCAGTGGAGTCCTCCTCCAACTCTCACCTACCCCAGCCAGGAGCCAGATTGAGCCCTTCCTCACAGTTGCTCCTCCAACCCAAAGTAGAGCCTTTAACGCAGCATGAAATGAAGACACAACTGGAGCAAGACAGCATCATCGAAGCTCTCCTACCTCTGAGTATGGAAGCCAAGATCAAGCAAGAAGTCACAGAAGGAGACCTCAAAGCCATCATTGCAGGGGCAGCGAACAAGAAAGCCCCAACCATGAGGAAAGTTTTGTACCCCTGCCGTTTTTGTGACCAGGTGTTTGCCTTCTCTGGTGTCCTGAGAGCTCACATCCGTTCTCACTTGGGTATTTCCCCATACCAATGCAACATCTGTGACTACATTGCAGCTGACAAGGCAGCGCTGATCCGACACCTGCGAACACACAGCGGGGAGAGGCCTTACATCTGTAAAATCTGCCACTACCCGTTTACAGTGAAAGCCAATTGTGAGAGGCACCTGCGAAAGAAGCACTTCAAAGTGACCAGGAAGGATATAGAGAAGAACATTGAATATGTCACCAGCAATGCTGCAGAGATGGTGGATGCCTTCTGCTCTCCAGACACTGTATGCAAGCTGTGTGGTGAGGACCTGAAGCATTACCGAGCCCTCCGCATTCACATGAGGACACACAGCGGCTGCCAGAAGAAGAAGCCATTTGAGTGCAAGGAGTGTGGCACAGCCTTTTCAGCCAAGAGAAACTGCATTCATCATATCCTCAAGCAGCACTTGCATGTGCAAGAAAGGGAAATTGAGAATTACATCTTAGCGGTGGACTGCAGTGCCCAGGCAAGCCAGACAGACCCTTCTTTATTGGAGGACAGCACTTACATGGACCACAAGCCCATGACGCCTTTTCTGGAGCCACAGAATGGCTTCTTGCTTGGAACATCGTCTCATGTTCCCATCAAACTTGAACCTGCAGGCAGCTTCCCAATGGATTTTGATGAGCCATTGGATTTCTCTCAGAAGAGCAGAAGCCTGAGTGCTGTGCAAGTGAAGCAGGAGAGCCTGTTTGGCTCTTCTCCTGTGTCCTTCTACGACTGTTCCATGGAGCCTATTGACCTGTCCATCCCCAAAGTCCTGAAGAAGGATAAAGATGATGTCCCATATGAAGCTAGGAATCAAGAGTTGGCTGCTTCTGGGAACAGTGATAAAGCCTACAACTGTCTGCAGTGTCCTTTGGTTTTTGGTGCCAATGGGAGCTCAGAGAAGAACAGGGGTGTCAGGCATACCCAGCCACTGAAAGGTTCATTGCATTTGACTGTCCCAATCATTTCCCCGGCTCTGCTTGGCAATTCTGCCTTGCTGAGACCCTTGAGGCCTAAACCACCGCCTCCACCTCTCTTGCCAAAGCCTCCAGTAACTAAAGAGCTGCCACCGCTAGCTTCCATTGCACAGATCATTTCATCTGTGTCTTCTGCTCCCGCTTTGCTGAAAACGGAGGCCGAAGACACTGGTCCCAAGGCCGTGAGCAGCTCCACTGGGTGTGACAAATCAGGGAACGCCAAAGCAAAAGTGACAATCGTGACTGCAGTGCAGAGAGACTCCAGCCTGCCCAGTGACCTGGCGCAGGCATGTGATCCAGAGCCATCTCCTGTTGCCGAACCTGTGTTGATTAAGAGAAGAGGTAGAAAGAAAGGAACAAAAAATAAGCCTAAATTTAGCAGTGGTCTGGATCTGGAGTCAAGTGGGGAATTTGCCAGCATAGAGAAGATGCTGGCTACGACAAACACTAATAAATTCAGCCCGTTTCTGCAGTCCACTGACAATTTCAAGGAAGAGAGTGGCAGAAATGGAACAAGTGAGGATGAGAAGGAAACTGCTGAAGATAAGCTGCTGAGAGGGAAGAGGAATGCTTACTCAGACCGCCTGCAAAATATCCCTTGTCCTTACTGTCCTCAAGTCTTTCCATGGGTAAATTCCCTTCAGCGGCACATACTCACTCATACAGGTAAGAGCGCCTTGTGCTCACAGTGGATTGTAGCCCCTGAGAGTATTCCTTATGGAAGGTCCTCCTCGTGGAGGGATGTTCAGTTCTTGTCCTCTCTTTGGTGTCTGAATGGTATTCTTGGTAATTTGGAAATCCCTAGCCAATGCTTATAGTGCTGGTGGTACATTTTTTAGTAATGGAGTAATCTCTGTGCCTTCGAGTATCAAGGGGGCACATAAACTGCTAAACCCCGTTTGACTTTAGTGACATAACTTGGCGTACCTGGGTTTGCTAAGACTCTAGTTTCAGGTGTTCTGTTATTGCTGTCTTATCTTGAAGGTGAGCATGTGTGTTGAATATTTCACTGTACTTTGCATAGTCTGTTTGGCTGCTTCGAGCAGCTGTTGTCTGCATCAGTAATGGTAAAAAGATCCATAAAAATGGGAACAAATAAGTATAGAATTATGGCAGGAATATAAAAGAATACTGTATTTAGCTTTTTTTTTAAAATTGCGGTGGCTTTTATTTGACAGATCGAAGAAGGATGCAAGAATCACCATCCTGATCATTACATAGTAGCCCACCTCTAGGAAATGTTTGTTCTCAGTGCTAGACAACTAAAGGTGGGCTTGTGCCCTAGAGCACGGAGATGTGTGTGGAGTCTTTAATACTATGCCGCTGTGTAAGTAACCGCAAACGTGGTGTAAACAAAAGGAGGAATTGGGAGGCAGATTTATACTAGGTTTGGGGTTATTTCTCATTCTTCCATGTAAAGGAAATGCTTTGTTGGGTGCTGTGCCGATTTGAAGTTCACTCCTTTTTCCACCCACACTGTAATAAAGTAATTAGTAGATTCTCATCCTGCTCGGAGAGAGAGGGAGGATAAAGCTCTGCTTGCTGTTGCTCCCTTTTAAGTCAGTCACAGTTGTTGATGCTGTTTACTTCATTATGCAATCTCAACTCCTGGTGTAAAGAATAGAAGCTGGAGATATTTGTAAGAAACACAGGTGACCTGACCACAGCCTCATAAAACATAATTTTGTTTTCTGGAAGGTATGGAGGTTTCCTGAAGCAACTGATTCATGTCCGTGCTGAAGAGGTAAAAGAGGCTAGCTAAGAGGTTTAAAGGCAATCTGAGCTGTGGAGCAGTCCCTATTACTGTTTGCCTTGGGTGATGCGAGGACATAACTTGCAAGGTATCAGTGCAACAGTGAGGCTATTGTTTTCCGGCCCACAGAGACCAAGTTATTTCATCTTATTAAGCGTACAGTTTACTTTCAATGGTGAAGGAGGGCTCTTTATTCGTATCAATTGTTTTCTAACACCCTGCTCTCCAAAACAAATACATAGTTACTGAAGAACTGTTCATGAGACAGAAAACAATAGAGAGACTTTTCCCAGACTTAAGAGGTTTGAGCTGCTTATTGATGGCAGACTTCCAAGGGTAGCAGCGCTGGTGTAAACCCTTACTGAATACAGGAAAATGCATGCAGGCATGAGTTATACTGGTAAAACTTGTCTCCCCTATGACCACTGGCCTTAGAAGGAGACCCTGTCCCTTCAAAAGGCCTGTGCTGCAGTCCCCACAAGGAAAGCAAGGGCTGCATCCTCAGTGCAGGTAGAAGATTTTTGGTGATACTTGCAGCAGTGGCTATAATCAGATTCTGGTTAGTGCGTTCTGGCAATGGTAATGCTGAGCTCTTTCCTAATCATGATCAGTGTTGAGGGAAGCTTGTTGGAGGACCACCCCACAGCAAGCTTTGACTGGCATCTCCTTCCAGGTGACACTAGTACTCTGTTTCTAAACTGTGGGAATTTGCAGCAGCTCCACTGTGGCAGCAGTGTAGATGAGACTTACTGGGAGGAAAAAGGGAAAGGTAAGCAGAGAATGCAGAGATTTAGGGATGTGATGCCAAAGCAAGCACTAGAATGCGTTCAGGTGGAGTGAGCCTTGTGTTTTTGTGGTGAGTGTCAGGTGCTGGTGGCATGGGAGGAGTTTGGCAGCTGTGGGATAGATGCAGCAGTTTGTTGGGCTTGTGTTCAGGGTGGGCGAGTTGTTTTTCTGATGGAGGCATGTACCGTGTTGTAGTGCAGCGCGCTGTTTCTGTCCCCACCTATTGCACAGGCAGTGACTTGTTAGATAGCTCTATTATTTCAGAGGCGTTAATTAAAAATTCTATTCACTGATCTTATTGTAAAGAGAAAAGGAGAACTTTGGGCTTGATAGCTGCTCCCTTGACCTGGGGAGAGAAGGGGCCAAGAGGCTGATGTGGGTGGGATAGATGAGAGTCCTGGTGATCTGCTTAAAGAACACATGTTTGGTATATGATCCGTAGGGAATCACTGCAGACAAGTTGGTCTGTGCTTCTAGATTTGTGTAGTATTCTGTTATAAAAAACCAAGGCAGTCATTTGAGCTAGAAAGTGGCAACTAGCTCTCTTCCATCCATTTGTAAGGAGGTTGGAGTAGTCTGTGTAAGTGGCCTAAACTAATAGCGAGTGAGCATGGTTGAGGAAAAGTTAGATATTTTTGAGCATTTAAGTGATATCTATGTATTACCAGTCGATTTTGACATGGTAGACTCCTTCCAAGCAGTGTCAAGGTCATATTTGCACAACCGGAAGGCACCTTCATGAAAGCTTTCACCCTGCTTATTCTTGCCTTAACACCACTGTGTGTATTTTAGTTCAAAAGCATTTCCCTGAAGAGGCACACACCTTCCTCACTGGGTTTTATTTTAATGCAGAGCTCACAAGTGGTGGGGCAATGGGAATTTTGCATAGCTTGGATTTATACAGTGTTTAGCACAGTGCGTGTGTTTTGTTTGAACATGCTTGAACACTTGCTTGTAATGCTTTCTTTCTCTTGATGTCTTTATTGCTTAATTTACTCTTCTATGTTCAACTTGGTTTGCCTTTCTTTTCTGGTCTTGCCTCCTGCTCTTGACTTAACTCATTCTCAGAGCATCAAGCAAAATGTGCCCTGCAGGTGGTGCAGTTAATTTTGCTCCTTGTATGGCATGTGCATCAGAGCAGGTTCAATGTAAAATTTTAAAAATCATCTTTTTTTGACCATTAGTTTGTTGCAAATAACCTAAATCTGCAAAGATTCACTTAAGGATATTTTCAGAGTGATACATACTTGGCTCAAGTTTATTTTGTGTAGAAAATAGAAGAAGAGGATTTTTTGGTTGTTTGTTTTTGTTTTGCAATTACAACAGACGTGAATTGAACAAGAAAAGATCTATAAACAAGATAAAGCAATAAATAAATAGACTACGGTTACAGCAGCCCATGAACCTGAATGTTTTCAGTTGACTGGATAACGTAAGTCATAACAGAAAGGAAGCTTTTATTCTTTGCTTTTATGGCATAAGTCAAAGTGAAATGGTAGACCTCCTAACTTTGCAGCGTTTGTCCTTACCATGGCAATAATGCGTTTCTGCTAGGAAAACAGTGGCGGGAGATAACTTAATTAAGGGATGATCTTCTTACATGCCGTGATTTAGATGACCTTTTACATTGAAAAAGACTCCCTTCCAATGACTGTCTGCCATGAAGTGCCCAGCCTAGACTAGTCCTGCTATGCTAACCAAGTTTTACAGTTGGTTCTGAGTCAGTATCTAGGCACAGATGTGTTCTAATCCAGCCCATGACTATTCTTACAGAAGTTAATAAAAAATCAAGTCACCTTGCACTTAAACCAGCTGTTCCAGTTACCCTCCAGTGGGCAAGTATAATTTATCAGAAGAGCAGTTGCCTTTAAGGGACAATACAGGAAGCAGAGAATGATTTTTTCTGGGGAGGGCCTTTAAAGGTGACATTTTTGGAAAGCAGTCTCGCCCCTCTTTGGGAATAGGACTGTAACTTGGGGTGGGAGGATTGGAGTTTGCAATGGTACGCAGGATTTTTGTTTGGGTTTTGAGACTTCCAATTAGGACATTTGTGTGGAAAGGATATCTTATCTAAGTATTGGTCTGTATGACAAATACTTAGTTGATAGAAAAGTTTTAAAGGCTGAAAATATGAGAAAATTGTGACTTGAGATGCAGGTTGAGTTTCAAGTAATTAATCCCCAGCTAATCCTGTCATTGCATGCTTGAAAAGAAATGTGGAAAGGAATTGGGCTATCATGAAGCAAAAGGATTTCTGCTCAACTTTGAAGTTCTGTTTTGTATTTGCATTGTGAATGTAGCCAAATAAAAGTGCAGAAAGTGGTGGTGTTTGTAACCATAAATTTATGGTTGACTTAGCAAGCAACTAAAAAGAAAGAGTGACTTGAAAGCCTACAAAGAGCAGTGCCTTAATGCTTCTGAAAAGTTCTATTTGCGGTGGGAGAAAATTAAGAGAAAGAAACAGCACCTGAGGTGTCTGTGAGATGTGGGGAATCCCTCTTATGGGCTGAGATTTTAATAAGAGCAGAGCCAGCTTGTGGAAGATTAAAGTGAGAAACAGTGCTGTATCAAAGCAGCTGCTGGCTGGGAGGGAATGCGCGAGGAGGTGTGTGCACACGTGTGGGTGCATGTAGGGGACTGCTCAGAGGTTTTGGGTGTGAGGTGGAAGGTGTGAAAAGCACTGATCTCCTTTTGCATGTAGCTGTCCTCACAATCTCTTTGTCCATCACAAAGATGTCTTGCAGGACTGCTTTCCTCATTGCACTGCATGATCCTGGCTTTTCTTTCAACTCTTCCTGTGCTCGGTCAGTTCCCTTGTTCTAGTCATTTAAATGAATTACAGATGTGAAAAGCCTTCTCCTGTGTGGAAGTAATTGAAGTAATTGATTTCTTATTCAACATGCAGGGCTTGGTTCCACTGAAGTCAGTGAAAAGATGCCCCATGGCTTTGATGGAAGTTGTGTCAGATTCGCATGGGTGATAGATGTCTCAGGAGAGAGCTTGCTGTTGAGGAGCATGCAGTCAGGATGTTGTAGTTGGTTGCTAAGCAGTAAAGGGGAAAAGGAGTTTCTTATTTCACATTACAAGGACAGGTAGGCCTACTTTCTTCTTGTGTCAGGCCAGAAGCCCTTCCCCTCTCAAAAATGTGGTATTGTCTTTTCTGCCAAATCTAACAGAATTTGCACAAACGTGGACTTGCCAGCTGCTACCTGAGGAGAAACTTGCTTATCCCCCAGTCTAAGGAAGAGGATGCTGGATCTCAGTGGTATGTGCAGTTTTCCCCAGCTGTTCAGAATAGCAGGCCTGGCCTGTGTTCAGTCACACTGAACAATGTAGACAAACAGAGCAGAAGGACATGAGAAGTGCCCTGTCGTGTTAGAGCAGTGGTACATGTAGCCAAGTACTAGTCTCTCTCATGGTAGCAGTAGGATGTGCTATTTAGGGTGAACATATGGGCCTGGCCACTTCCTGTGATCTGTTCCTCTTTATGCTCTATCAGCATCCACAACTGCTGCATTAGGGTTACATGTTCAAGGGCACATCTCTGCCTGCTCCCTTTACTACCTGTTTAAGGGCCTGCTGTCTGCAATTCTGTCCAATGGCTTTCTGAACTGGCTGATGCTATCTGCCTCCAACCTTACCTGGCGTCAAGCTTCAGAAGTTCACTGCCTGCTCTGTCAGCTGATCCCCTGCTGTCTTCAGAGATTCCCCCTTAGTTCCAGTTTTGCAGGATTTGGTGAATTGCTGTTCTGTTTGTGCCCTCTCAGCTGCCTTCATGATTTATAAACCTCAACCATAACACGCTGTTCTCTCCTTCAAAAGAGAAGCCTGAATCTTCTTTCAGGGCAGCTGCCCCATCACTTGGGTTGGGTTTGCTGTGTACCTTTTGCTTTCTCGTTCCTGTGGAGTAAAGACCAGAACTGCCACATACCACCTGAAATAAGGGCACACCAGGGCTCTAAACAGCAGAGAAGGGACACCCTTGGTCTTGCTTTCAGTACTGTTGCTCATGGTACCCAGTCTTTCTTGACTTTAGTTTGTCCACTGCTGCAGGCCATGCCAGTGATCCTGGAGAGCTGTCAGTGACGGCTCCGAGACTTCCTGCCTGGATGCCCCTGCCAGTACCACATTCAGCATTACATAAGCATGTTTTAGATTATTTTTCCAGAAGTGTCCTACCCTGTATTCATCTGCACTGAAGCTCACCTGCCACTGTGCTGCCCCCTCCGTTTTGAGAGTTTAGCACTGAAGGAGATTAATTGTCAGATCACACAGGCTTTGTTGTAGGCAGGCAAGTGGCATTTAGTCAGAAAGGACAAGCTGACATGAAACCAAGGGTGAGGGCAGTCAGTAAGGTTTTTTATTTGCTGGCCAAAGGGGATGGGAGCAGGAAGAAAGCTCAGCAGATGGTAGTGCATGTCCCTTGCCTGAAAAGTGTTTGCATAAGGGAGCTGTTGCTGTAAGGGTGTTCACACCTCCAGCAGAGATGACAAGGGTCCCTTTGTGACACTTTGAGTTGGTTTCACTGGAGAGTTGTTGAAGTTACAGACCTAAAAGCAGCAAGAAGTTGGCTTTGTGCTAAAATTACACGAATGAATTGTTACTCTCAACCTCAGGGTAGCTGCTGATCAGATTGCACAAAAGTGTGCGAAGGATTTTCCTCTTACATTTCCAGGCTCCAGTTCATTTGGGAAACTGCTGTCTTCCCTATCTCATTCTTTCTTCTGTTAATACAGCAGGTTTCCTTGGAGTGATTCAGATGTAGTAATGCAGATCTCAGTACTAGTATGGCATTAAAACCAGTCATGCTGGGGACGTGTTACGACGTGATTTGATCTTGCCTATCATGAAGAAACTAAGTTGTCTTGTTACCATGTTAGCAGCCCTGTAACTTCACAGAGCTGTAGCCACGATATCTGAGGTGTCACGTGGGCTCATCCAGCCTATGCAGACAGCAGATGGCTACAGTGTGAGAGAGGAAGACTCATGTTATAACATGATTCCCTCACAGAACAGAAGTCTGCAGAAAGGGTTCTGAAAGTGCTCTCCACTGATGATCTTCACGGCAGAATGAAACTAAAATCTTACTTGGGTCTAATGAAAACTTCCTTTGTATTCAGAGGGGTGCTAGCGCAGCTCAGCTGGTCAGCAGGGTAAAGAGGCAAGCGTTTCTAAAGCCTCTCCAGGGAGCGGTGGCGTGGCACATAGGATGGGTAGGACTTCGGTGTAACATAGATGTTGTTCTTAGCAGCCAGCACTGGGCTGGTCAGAGTGGTTTGACCTGCCCCTGGCAGACAGAGCCTTGGGCCATGGTTGGATAACACAAAGCACTTCTCAGCAGTACTGGCTCAACCTGTTCCCAACTGTTCATCCCCACAACTTGTAGCTGACCCAGCTGCCCCAAAAATGAAAAGGGCAAGGAGAGAAACCAGCAGTCATTAAATCAGTTCCTGGATCCGGCTGGCGGCGCGGCCCTAAAAGGGCACATTGATGCAGCTGAGGTGTGGAGTTGGCAGCATCTCCTGGGAGGTGCTGGGGATAGATGCTGTTGAAATTGGCTTTTCTATCAGATGCTTTGTGTCTTCTCTAGCAGCTTTAGACAGCAAGGAAGGAGCACAGATCCTATGCTGTTACAGTTACTGTGTGCACTTTATAGCTTATTGTTAATAACTGACTTTGCCAAGTGGTGCTTAATCATGGTCCAAAGTCATGCAATGGCTTTGGACTTGTGGTCTCTCTCCATTTTCCAAGAAAAGTGGGTTTCAAAAACAGTGGAAGTAAATTAACAGTTGGAAACTGTGGCTTACTTTTAAATGGAGTCTTTTCTCTCTTTGTTTTTAAAAGGTGGTTAAGTAGTGTGTTTGGGGCTCATGTGCAGACCCCATGCAAGGGCTGTACTTGGAAGAGAATAATTGTCCAAATTTCAGTGTATGCCAGAAGGCAAGCAAATGAAGGGAGATGCTTGTGTGGTGTTTGGTCAGCCGTAAATGAAGTGAAGCTTTAAGATGAGGTGTAAGACAGGAAGCGCAATTCAGTAGAGTGTCACTGGGAACAAGTTTATAGAGGGTTTCTTTTGGTCTTGTTTTAAACCAAAACAAAACCAGGATGGTTTTGAATAGGACTCAGAGATGAGGAGGCTGTTGAAGTGATGGGCCCTGTGTGTCCTTGCTGCATGGAGAGGAGGGGAAGCAAGCTGAGAACGTCTTGCCTGGTTTGCACCAGTGAGACCAGGAGAGACCTGTACCGACAGAAGAGGTGTACAGTGAAATTGTGGAGCAACTTAATGAATCGCCTGCTTTCATCACGTTGAAGCAGCTCTGCCTTTGTCTCCTTAGGGCTTTCTGAATGCTCCCTTCATGCAGCAAAACACAGTTGACGAGGAGAGATGTGGGATAAGGAATGGGGTAAGGGATTATCTGTTACGTAATACAGAGAGAGACTGTGCTAAGGAGAGATCTCTTTCTTAAAGAGGCTTACCCCTATGTGAGAGGGTCGAACACAACTGCTCTGTGCTAACCTGGCAAATATTGACAAAGTAAGTATACTCAGCAGTGAATTTTGCGATTAGCATTTTAGCAGAATTCATCTTTGCTCTAGATATCTGCCGCACTGTGATCCCTCCAGAAATCATGTGAGCTCTGGGTAAGACAGGGACTTTTTGTTTTTCCAAACTGCTCTGGCTGTTTGCACCTCTGAACTACATTTGTGGGTATTTCCTAGAGGACAAAGGCCTTGAAACTGCATTTTCAGTGTCAGATAAAGTTTAACAGGCACCCCAGAGCCACAGCTCGGGGTAAAGCAAGAGTTGCTTCCACTGGGGGTTGACCTGAGTGCTAGAGCTGTTGTTTGGAGGATACTGAGAAGATGGTATATGGCTTGCTGATGATAATTTCTGGCTCTATATCAAAATGCCTTTTTGCTACACAGTGGAAATCACCATAATGTGAAAGTCCAGCGTTCCCATTCCCCCCACCTCATCATCAGTGCAGTTTTCCATTTGGTAGGTACGGTCAGAGCTAGTCCTGTACACTTCTTTGTGTCAGTGACTTCAGGTGCTTTCTTGAAGGTTCTGGCGGGTCATTCATTCCTTGTGTCAAAGGCAAAAAGTGGTTTTTTCTCCAGGATTGTTTTTCTCCTTTCCCCCCCAGATACGTTCAGTTCCATCTACTGCAAATAGACCTTTTCTGTCTCAAATATTTTCATTTCAAGAGGCATGCAGACATGACCGAAGCTCCCTCAACTGTGACCTAATAAAATATTTGTGTGCGTGCATGCAGTATGATAAAGATGGCTAAATTCTAACATTTAGGCTCTTTGTAATACAAATAGGCAAAGGTAACTCCCAAAATTTTTCAAGTCGACTCCACAGGTTGGAAAGATGTTCTCATGGGTGGAAGCAGGAGCAGCATTGAGTGAGTAGGTCCAAAAAATGCTAAATTTACTAGACTGCTACCACCTAGTGGTGTCTGTGTCTGTTGTAAAATACAAAATTGGCTGGGGTTATTTCAGTTAATGTAGGCAAATAGTAAGTCGTTGGCTTATGTGGCTGATAATGACAACTGCTTGTACAACATCCATTTCCAGTGCTCTGCTCCAGTTTTGAGCATTATTTAGGTAATGAGTTTTCTAGTACTTCTCTCAGGATGCGGGAATGTTTGGCAATAAACACTTGCTCTAATCACAGAATAGTTTCTGTTACAACACCCTGTTTTTTCTAACAACTCCTCAGCATCTCAGGCTCTACTCTATCCCACCTTAGTTCCAGGAAGAAAGGAAAACCAGCAACCTCCCCACCTTGATCTCTATTTTGCTTTTTTATCTGAACCTTTCCGCATTTGGTGTCTCTCTTGCTAATTCAGTTTGTGTTTGCAAGAAAGCAGTTTACTTGTCTTTTTCTTTCTTGCCACCTATAGAAGATTAAGTGGACTCTTCCAACTAGGCTGACTGAAAACTGCAACCTGAACTGTAAATAGACTTCAGCAAAACAGTCTTTTCTTTCCACAGTTTGAAGGAAAAATTATTTTGGCTACAACTACGTAGTGGTTTCTTTCATGCAAGCAGAAAAGTTTCTGGATTCTCAGATGGAGTCCTTGAGGTTTTGCTTATGAATATATCTCCTGAGAAGTTCATTTTTTCCCAGGAGCTGATGGGGCAGCAGCTGAGCTACTGGTGGTTATTCTGTGTTGCCCTCCTTCATACATCCCTACCTCCCTGCTTGTCTCCTCTCTTGCCCTTACCTTGCCCACGTTCTTTGACTCTAGTGTCAGAAGTGACATCATCAAATAGTGTCCCTGTCTGATCTTCCCTTTGGGGGAGTGACACAAACTCTGGCTGTCTGTGACAAGGTAATGTGTTCTGCTTCCATGGTTGCTGAAGAGGTGGCAGCGGTGGGCACCTTGTGAGACCTCTCCACTCTTGTCCTCTTGACTACCGAGTGTAAGTGTCTGTGGGATAAGAAATGGACTGGAAAGCATTTTACAACTTTAGTAAGTGAAAGATGGGAGAGGGGTGAAAGAAATTTCAGGCCTTTTCCATGCACCCTTCCTTCCTCATCACCTGGATGCAGGTGACTGCTCTGCACTATAAATCAGCAATATTCTGGAAAGGGGAATTACCCTTCTGAGAGGAGGTTGGCCTCGTTGGAGCCATGATTGCCCAGATCTGAAGGCTCAGTCAGTAATCCTCCTCTTTGTGTAAGGTACAAGCCTGCTGGAATTGTATGAGGTTTTCGTTGCTGCAGATAGGCATGTAAGCAGAGAAGAAACAGTAGTGTAGCCAAGCCTGACTTCTGCTGCAATGGATGGAGTGGCTGCCAGTGCAGCCGTCACTTGCACTGCAGGAGAAATCCCACACAAGACCTGACACAGCTGCCGTAACTACTGTCGTGTTTCCCACACACCTTCCCAGCTCCCCTGCTGATATTCCAGTTCATGTGCAGCAGAGCTGGGCAGATTCTCACGCATCCCAAACAGCTGGGGCTTGTGCAAAGCCGCTCACTTTTTCACCAGCTGCAAAACCAACCACGCAGGTTGGGAGTAACCACAGAGCAGCTCAACTAGTCAGGAGCTGCCACCTTACGGTATGCATGAGGCTTCATAGGGGCCTGTAAAACTCGGCAGAGAAAACAGCAGGTCTGGTTTGTGCAGGTAAGAAGGAAGAGCGCTCACCTAAGCACGTACATGTATCAGCACGTTCCTGGCTACGTTGCTACTTGAGCTTTGAATGTGGTCGTTCAGGGATGGCAGGCCAGCTTCAGAAAAGAAAGCCTGTGTGCATCTGTGTTCCAGGGGTCTGAAGTGGTCTTTGCCCTTCGTGAAGTTGTTCAAACGTCATGTTTGATTTTCTTGATGTTAACCTCATCTGTTCGTTGTGCTAGTAAGGCAGCATAACTTACCTGTGGACAACGTATCCCACCTATGCCTTGGTGCCCTGGAAAATGTAATTGCAGGCCAGCCACACAAGAACAGAGTAACAGCTGGGAAAGGGCCCAGGGCACAGAGGAGAGGAAGAAAGGAGATAGAGCTCAGGTATGATTCAGTGAAGGATGAGTGTACTAGAGAAGAATAGTGTATTTTTTTTAAATACAGGAAGCAGCAGAAGAAAAAGTTACAGAAAATTAGGGGGAAATTGGAAGATCATACATGATATACATGTTGAATGTAAAAGTCAGGACTTACGTATTTGAGAGTTTAAAGACACTGTGGTTTTGGCTTACTCTTATTTGAGTGCTACCAGTGTATATTCTGCTTGTTCACTTTGCTCCTGGTACTTCCTGTTGAGAACCCAACTTATTCTGCGTCTGCTGTCTTTGGTTTGGTCAGCAAAGAGTTACAGAACATCTCTCTGGGTACAGTAGAAGGGGAGCATGCTCTCTATCTCTCTCTGCTTTTGCTCTTCACTCTTCTCCATCCTAACAGAGCTCACATGGTTTCCTGCCCTGCTCCCTAATGACCTTCTCTGTGTCGTGCTTGCAATCTTTCCTTGGTCTAACACACATCCCTTTGGGGAGGTGTTTTCTGACCTCAGTGGGGATGGGACGGGGTGCCCCACACTTTGCTGTGGATGAGCACTGATGGCAGGGGTATAGGAGCTGTTCTAGGTGCTTTGTTTTGGTGTCGCATCGAGGTCTTTGTGCTTCAGAGCCACTTTGCCACTCAGGTTTTGTCTGTCTTATCACCCATAGGTAGGTCTTTTTGATGATAGCACCCAAAGGCAGCTGGGGAAGCTTCCACTCCTCTTAACTGTTGTTTCCTTTTCCTCCTACCCTTAGCCTAAAGAGAACGGTGATTATGGGGTTGCTTTGGTCATAAACCTGTGCTCAGTTGAAAAAGACCCTGTGTGAATGCTAGGGAGTGGGTAGCCAAGGAAAGGCAAGGACCCTTCCAGCAGTAGTAGGGAGTCACATCAGTTACCATTAATCCTTGCTTTCATCCCCACTCTTGGGCAAAGGTGAGGTGCTGCCGGTGAGAGCCAGATGTGTTCATCCTGCCCCCAAACACTGTGTGGCAGAAGGCAGCAGGCTCACAGCTGTGCCTCCATTTTAAACGTCACCCCTGTGTAGATATGGCTTGGCGTTGGCTTCTGGGCTCACTCCCTTGCCTGTGCCAGCAGCTGTGAGACCCAGCTACCTGCTTGTAACGAGGAGAGCCATGCATGGGCCTGGTTTCTCATACATGCCTGGCTTCTCTTTCTTGGGGTTGTGGAGCAGTGCTTCCCCTTAATTATTACGCATCGGCATTTCAGCTTGGTTTTTACAAGTGGACACTCTTCATTTATAATAGCTTTTTTTTCCTTCCTTTTTTCCTTACTATAGCTAGGAGTTAACGAGCCAAAACACAGAAATCACATGGAGATTCATAGGGCACTTGTAGGTGACCTTTGTTTTCAGATGCCCACATCCTCAAATTCTCCAGCATTATACACAGATGATGGCTGGGTTGCATGTTTTAATGGGCAGATAATTAGATGATTGCTGAACTTCGTGGAAAGCTTTTGTAGAATTCACTGCCCATGTAAACGGACCTGTTTTGATTAAAAGGTGAGATTATCCTTTTTTGACAAGTCACTTCTTCCCCAAGAAAAAGAGTACTGAGGATTATGTTCTATTGAGTGATTGTTCGTGATTATTGGAAATGCCGCTAAGCTGTGGCGTTTCTTTAATGGCCATTTATATCACTTGTGCAAGGAGATGGCTGGATGCGAGTCATGTTGCAAGACTGCCTTTGCACTACCAAATGCCTGTGAACTATCTTGCCTTCTGTAATTAATCCTTGCTTATGAAAAAAGCCTGCAATAGGAATTTTAGGTAATTTGGAGGCAAGCACAAGCTGTTCTGTGTCAGATGGAGAACTTAAACCGCTCTTCTAAATCCTTGTAGTTTCTCAGCAGCTATTGCACCTGCAGGTGAATGCTGAAATGCCAGGTAGGTTATGTTGCTCCCATAGCTGCATGCTGTTCAACAAGAATGAGGTGGAGGACTTAAAGCAAGAAAAATTTCAACTTCTAGAAAACGCAGCTTGCAAAGTTCGTGTGCTGGAACAGTTGCTGGGAAGTGGCAGTGGAGATGCAGTTATATGCTGTGCATCATTGTCAGCTTTGGCCTCCAGATCCGGTCCAGCTTATTTCCTATGTGCACTTAACTGTTTGTAGGGAGCTCAGAAAGGGTACAGCTTTAGCCCTTTGTTCTGTTGAAGCAAGTTACCTGTTCTGATTTTTTGGACACGTGTCTTCAGCAATATTAATGCTACAAAATGCTAAGGAAGCAGAGGAGGACACTAAGGTGGACATCTTAGGTGTTTTGTTTTCTTGTTGGAGTAACTGTGAAACAGCAAAGGGTGCTGCCTGTTACTGCATCTTGGCTTTAGGTTTTGGTTCCAGGTAATGTGTTGGTGTGTGTCAAAGACCCACATGTGGATGAACTTCTGCATCTTTTGCTTTTGTAAGTGTCCTCTGTGCCATCATCTGTACTAACCTATAACATTTAATTGTACCAATTGGTTGCATGTGGCCTTTACATTCTCTTTGAAAAGCATTTCCTGCTACTTATAAATCAGTTTGATTAATATGTGGATGCATATTACTTCAATCAGTATTAATATTTATCATACATGAGTTTATAAATAACACATTCACGTGTCTCTGGAATGGTGTATCTAATAGTAGTGACCTCAGTTCTTCTTTGAGTTCAATAACATTTTGAGTCTCAACATTTTGTATTCTCTAGTTAAAGTGATTATATTAAAAATGACTTCAAGAAACTGACAAGAATGTGAGTGTATTTTGGAAAAGAAAGTTACAGATTTTTAATCATCTTGTTAATTGGCTTCTGGGGTTTGATCTCTCTTCAGCTCTAAGTTATTGGCGTGGGCCACAGATAAGAGAAGCAGATGTTGTGAGGCTTGACCAGAAGCAATGCTCATGGGTCTTTGTGCAGCCTTCTGCTGGTAGCTGTGAATTAGCAGAGAGCATCCCACTGAAAGTTTCTCTCTGTTTGCTTGCAGACAGCCAGTCTGATGCAGAGACACTAGCTACAGGAAATGAAGTCTTGGACCTGACCTCCTGTGAGAAGGAACAGCCAGAGGAAATAACAGAGCTACCAGCGAGTGAGTGCGGCCCCAAGGAGCAAAAGGCTGACTCCCCTCCAGCAGAACAGGATGCCGAAATAAAAGCGGATGGATATGAAGAGGGCCCTGAGGAAGATTCTGTAAGTAACAAAAGTCTTGACCTCAATTTTGCCAGCAAATTAATGGACTTCAAGCTGGCAGAGAGTGACCAGAGTGCAGGCAGCAGTACTCAGACTGAAAGGAAACATGCCTGTGACATTTGTGGCAAAACCTTCAAGTTTGCTGGCACTCTTGGCCGTCACAAAAAGGTCCACATTCGTGAGGACAGAAAGGATGAAAGGAGCAGTGAGGATGAAAGCAAAAGCGTTCAGGATAATGCAGGAGCTCCCTCGATGCAGGACTCTGGTATTGAGCAGGAAGAGTCTCCGATGGACTTGAAGGTAGTGGAGTCTCCTGTGGACTATGAGGCAACAGGAAAGGAAAATGAAGAGAGCGAAAGCATCTCTGAGGGGGAAGGCACAGAGAGAAAGTCCACTGAGAAGAGCAGTGATGACAAAAAACCAAAGACTGATGGGGCTAAGATTACTGCAAAAGCAGACAAAAGAAAGAAAGTCTGTACTGTGTGCAACAAGCGTTTCTGGTCTCTGCAGGATCTGACGCGACATATGCGGTCTCATACAGGTAAGAGGAGGCTTGAGGGCAGAACAGATCACAAGCCAGGTCTGCCACCAGACTGCAGCATCTGTTCTGTAGGTGCACGATTGCTGCTAGCACTTAAGGTTGGAGACAGTGCTTTTAGTCCCACGGGTATCTGCAAGGTGCCTGCCCCAATCCCCCATGCTGCATACACAGCCCGTCAAGGGGAGTGGTAATTGTCACCACTGCCTTATCTTCAGTTCCCAAACCATTTTTCCCCATCTTGCTTGCAGGATTTAGAGATGAGGGCCAGTGTGGAGATCCCTGTGCAGTTGCTCTGCCCAGCTTCTGACTCCCTTCTTGTCATGTGCATGTGGCTCTACCTCTTCCCAGTACTTTGATGAGCAGTGGAGAAACCTGCCAGTATATGATAAGACTTCATCTGTCAGGGGAAGTTGAGAGAGTCTGGTTTTGTCTGATTATGTAAGCCTGATATGGGCAATGTGTTAATGTGCTGGTCATCTGCATGACCTGCTGCTTGAGTGAAAGGCAAAGCAACAGTGGTCACCCTGCTCTTCACGCTTGGGCCGGGAAGGTGGAACACAGGTAGTAAACCACTTGTCTGATGACTTTGACTCGTCAGTTAAAATAAGTGAGGTTGCTTTATGTGATACACGGTTTGCAGCAGTACCTTGCAGATAAGGTGAAGCCATGAGCCAGCTGAAAGGTGAATTAATCATTCATCCTTATTAATGCATCCTTATTAATTATGCATTTTACTGTCAGCAAGCTGCTCTGACATCAGAAAACTGGTGCAGTTTGACATTTTGTAGCTTTTGAAGGTATTCTCTGCTGAAGACAACATCTTTGTGTTTAACAAAGTATTTGTGCTGTGGTTGACTGAGATATTTAGTAAACTACGCCAAAGAGTAGTGCCTTAACCAGACTTTTTACCCTTTTGAATCATAAATACTGACCTATTGAGAGCAAAATTGACCTGTTCTGGCGTTGTGCCGAATGTGAATGAATACCGGACAGGTCCCATCCTTGTGCCTATTTTTCATACTAATTCAGAACCTTAGGGAAGATGACAGTATCTAAACTACTGAGTTTTATGCCCAAATGATGAGTGCCCAAATGATAATTCAAACAAATACTATGTGTTTGAATTGTTTTTATTGCATGCTGAGCTATGTAGGAATTGTCAGTGTGCTTTTTTCCTGTTTGCTTCTCTTTCTTATTTGACACTGAAGGATGTTTCAACACAGAATACGTGTTGAAAAGGAACCTGGGACAGTGCTTTTTTCAAATTTAATAAACATAAATACCACCTGTAGCCAATACATTTTCAACTGAGGATCTTCCCTCCTCTCTGTCCCACTTGTTCATCTATATTGGTATTACTTACACTTTGGGTTTAATGTGTGGGGTATTTAAAGATAAGGTTTCAGAATTACTTTACTCAGAAGAGGAACGTTTGAGACACGCTGAAGTGTGCAACAAACCTCTGCCCACCTACTCAATGGCAGTCGGGCTGGGAGCATTTCATCCTCCCAGTGCCAGCTGCTTCCCAGCAAGCATTTGCAGAGTGCTCTGGTGCTGCCTGCCCAAGTTGCAGGCTCAGCCACAGTGCTGCATCAGCAACAGCCAGGTGCCAGATGGGCAAAGGCTGATGGCCCAAAATGCTCCTGGGAGAGCTGTGCCGTCCCTTGACAGCAGATGCCTGAGCAAGGCACCCAACAGAAGCGTTTCCCAGAGATAGGAGGACCTACTTGCACAGGTTTATCTTTTAATGATCCCAGGCATTATTACAAGTGAGAAGTGAGCCACAAGTGTCCATTCTGTGTGCTCATAGGCACAAAACGGTGTCTGAATGGAACTGCAGCACTGACAAGTCTTTAATAGGCACTGTCAGAAATAGAGGATGGGTCAGGGCGGGGTCTTTGGTTCTTCAGGGCAGGCAGTACCTTGATGCACTGTGCTTGGCTGGGGCTTGGGGGAATTCTGTCTCCAGGGCTGTGGTTGCTTTGTTTTTGATGAACCCCTGCTTAGGGAAGCATTCAAGCATCTAAGTTGTAAAAAGCTGCTCTCAGTTGGTTACAGCAGAGGAGGCCTGCAGCTGCTCTGCGGCTTAAGAGTCCAAAATAAGAGGAAGAGTTTTGTCTGCAAGTAGCATTTCTGGAATGGGCATGAGGAGCTTTTTTGGGGACTTTCACAAGTCACTCCTGTCCTACAGCATCAGAGGGTTGAGCAAGACCAGCAGCTCTGTGAAGACATCCTGAGGCAGGCATTTTTCACGTGGACAGTAAATTTTGGTCACCTCTAACAGGCACCTCCCATGACCCATCATAAGTCTGGGTCCTTCGGCTGCTCTGTGTCCATTTTGAAATGACATGATACTATCTTCTGCTTCACAGAAAGAGGGAGAGGCTGTTGTAGCAAGGGTAGCTCCTGACAGCTTGAAGTCGGTGATTAATCTGCACTTTTCATCCTTGCCCATGTGTCAGCGTTTGAGAGATGGGGAGATGCTTTCTCAGGTGCTGTTCAGTTCAGTGTGTAGGAGCTGTGGACCACAGTTACCTGTGCAGTCTTCTCTCTCCACTTTTATCAGGGCCTGACCTGCAGCAGGGAGACACCATGGTGGGCTGTTTTCACAAAGGCTTTTGAGCTCCATAGGACAAAGTGCAAACTTCTTTCAGAAAAGTTGTTGACTGAATTGGACAGGATGTACCTGGGGCCTGTGGTCTTTCTCCCTCCTCAGTGCAGCGCCATGCCAAGCTTACAGAAGTCTCAAGACACAAGTTTTGATTTGTGGCCAAGAGGGTTTATCTGTATTCCTGTTTGCATGCCATCAGCTAGTTTGCTAGTACAGAAGCAAAAAGTCTGCATAAAGGCAAACATCCATGTTTGATATAGGTACTGAATTTCCAAAGCAAGGAGTGTCCATACTACTTGAAACAAGAGGGAGGTGTGTTTGTGGCCTTAGTGCTGACTTTGTATTCTGTTTGTCTTCTAGGTGAGAGACCTTACAAGTGTCAAACCTGTGAACGGACCTTCACTCTGAAACACAGCCTGGTTCGCCACCAGCGCATACACCAGAAAGTCAAAACCACCCGAAACCATGGGAAGGAGAGCGACAAGGAGGAGACGCAGTCAAGGTGTGGAGAAGACAGCGAGAACGAGTCAAGCCACAGTGGTGCCAACCCCATCTCAGAAAACGAGTGCGACTCTGCCGGGGGCATCGGTGGCCAACCATCATCCCTCATAGGAAGCCGAAAAGAGTCTCAGGCTGGCACAGTCCCAGGCCTCTCCCCCTGCAGAGAGGAGAAGCCGAGTGGGCGAGGAGCCGGCACCTGCCTGGTGGAGCCCACCAAGAGCACACAGAAACAGACCGCAAAAGACCAGGAGCCTCGGGGCAGCCCGGAGCACGAGAGGCCCTCGGGCTTCATTCAAGACTTGCTGGAGATGCACAACAAAAAGTCTCCCATGAATCACATCCTTGCCTCTGCAGACAGTGCTCCTCAGCTCTTGGGGGTTGAATGACTTTGCTCGGAGATTGGAGCCGTCCTGGCACGCAAACTGAAGCCAGCAGAGCAAGGTTTCCTTGGAGTCCTGTTTTGGAAGAGCAACCTACAGCTGTAGGGAGAGTATGGCAGACTGGATGCGGTGCCATATGCCTTTCAGTATAATAATGCAAGAGACTACAGTATATACTGATTTGAGTGCCTTACTACTTTATTAGATCTTTTGGTATTATAGATTTTTTTCAAAAATGATTTTTTTTTAATATTTTAATGAATTATTTGGAGAGGACCTTTTCATTTAAGCATTAATGTTACCTTTTGTATTGGTGTGTGTGAGCTTGTTCTTGTATATCTGTGATAGTCGCTGTGTTTGTTCTCTGAGCTGGAAATGGGGGCAGTGGGGTGGGAGGCCCTTGGATACCACAGCCAATAACTGGAAGAAAAAATATGTGAATTTCATATGAAACAGTCAGAGGAAATGCAGGTGAGGTGTTGATTTATTGTTATTTCTCAGTAGATGTTCTTACATTTGCCACATGGTGGAGCATTAAGCCTGTTCCAGGCCTGAACAACGTGGCAGTTGAAGGTGTTCAAAGTGGTTCAAGCCAAAAGCAGGAAACACGACAAAATTTCAACCTCATGCTTGTTTCCACTTTTTAGCATTAGAAATGGTCTTCTGAATCCTTGGGGGTTTTTCTGGCCGTAATGGACTGAGCGCGTATACAGAGAAGAGTTACATAGCAACGTAACCTATGGAAATTATGCACCCGCTGTTATATATGTTTGATTTGCTTCAATATATTATTATTATTATTTTATTATTATTTTATAAGTCCATCAGTTCGCTTGTCTCTGCAGTCAGCAGAAACCAATGGGCAATATTTGCCCCCCGCAGACGTATAACGCCGCTTGGATCCCCTCTCAAAATGTTTTTGACTCGACGCTTTCAGCAGCTCCTCTTCTTATGTTGCAGCTCTTCTACTGTACTTTAAATGAGACCCTTCCTCTGGCCGGAGAGTCAAACGGAGGCTGTTTGCGAGGTATCAGCACACCCGCACAGGCAGGAGAACATCTCACTCGAGTGCGTGCATGCGTGCATGTGTGTCAGGGGGAGGCCCCTCCAAGTGCATGAGAAAGGTACTGCGAGTGCTGAGGTTAATCTTGTGGCCATCACGCCGGTGACAGCACGCGTTATTCAAAGAGCAAAGTTATCCCGTCTTCCAGCCGAAAGCAAGCCAGGGAGAAATACGAACCTTACCGTCATCTTGCTACTGTCATGTTCTAGAGCAAGAAAATACTACTGGTAATAAACTACAGATTTAAGACATGTTAAAAATAAATAAAATAAATTAATAAAAAATGAATTCTTCCTGAGATTTTGGGGTTGATGCTTGAAGACTTGAGGTGTGTGTCTAAATTTCATATCAATAATTTAACCCCTTCAATGCTGGCAGCTGGAAGTTCTTCTCCCCATGGCTCCTGTTGCCGGCAACAGGCGACATTCTGGCCACCACTATTGAAGGGGTTAAGTGAAATGTATCCTACTGTAGCTGTGCATTTCTAGGAGTGCCCAGCATTTGTTGTTGTTGTCCTTGTTGTTGTTGTCCTTGTTGTTCGTTAATTGTCCTTCAGTCATGATCTCTGGGACAGACAGAGCCATAATAGCATTGCCGGAGCCTCACTGTGCTATTCCACCACTGCAGACCCCCAGCCCAGCCCAGCCCACACTGTGACCCCCCCTCTCCTTCCCCCCACC
>JANRGW010048646.1:0-10457 GCA_024733675.1 Psilopsiagon aymara
TGTTCTCTGCCGTCCCCTCGGGGTCATGCAGGAAACGGCCGCCTGGCGCTTCTTCCTGAGCGAGTGTCGTGGTCCCTCGTACCGCCAGTCCCGGGGTGGCTCTAGAAGCGAGGGGCCGCTCGTCCTCCCGGTGCCAGGCTCTGTTCATGCCAAGATGGCAGGGTCTGGTACCCGGGTCTCCTGTGTGTCCTGTCGGGGGGGAGCTTTCTCCCATGTACACACGGCAGTGCAGGGTTAAAAGGGATTTGCCAGTCGTGGAAGCGAGAGAACGAGAACACGGGCTGCTTGCTGCCAGTTAGGAATGGAGAGTTTGCTGCTTTCTGTAGCCAAGTGAGTCTCGGTTTTCCAGGGTAAATGCCCTTTCTTAAAGTCCTCTCGGCAGAATGGCAAATGAGGAATTGCAGGGAAGGAAGGAGAGGGCTCTGTATAGTGAAAGGGAGCTAATGGACAAAGCCCGAAGTGCAGTTTTACGGATCAGGGTAATTATTCAGGAGGAAAAAGTGTCTCTGCAAAACCCGTGATTATGTACAGTCCCGAAATCTGAGCACCTCGGGTCTGAGTGCCTGCGATGTGCCCTCCTATAGGAAAGATGCCTTTGCGATTGCAGGGTTAATGCTGTAGAAATGCACAGTCTTTGGGCATCTGTGAATCTTGTGTGCTTTGCAAGACAGGGAAACTCAAGGCTAAAATAAATCTGTGATAGAAAAGTAACGTCCCCCTGATCTGACATCAAAAACACCCCACCTCGGAGGCAAGACCTGTCTTAGCTGCCTTTAGTCGATGCTACGAGTGCACGGTATTAGAGCTGATTGGGAGGATCCTTCCCCCCCCCCCCCCACACACACACACAGTGGAAAATGTGGTATTTGAGAAGTTGTAGTTTTCTGCAGGAAAATTCCAGTTTTACTGGGGGGGGGGGGAAAAAACCCACCAAAAAAAACCCACCAAAAAAACCCCCAAAACTTAGATTTTTTTTTTTTTTTCTTCTGAGGATTCATGGCTATCTGCCTCAAAGGCTTCTGTCAATTCCACTCTCTGCTTACAGAAAGCATGGCTAAAACCTTCTGAGAGATGCCCACCTTTGTTATTATTATTGATTTCCCCCTCTTTCTTCCTCTTTAAAGGAATTACTTGTAATTTTTATTCCACAAACGACGTGAGAACATTTTACTTCTTGCCCTGAAACACAACGATGAACGTTTTATTCATGGCACGAAAATCCCGGTATTTGGCCAGCCCGAATCAAAACTTCTGGAAACTTGGGGCCAGATCTTTGGCTTGTACAAACTGGCTTGTTCCATTGTGTTTAGTCCACAGAGGATTTGGCCCTAGTTAATTAATGGTTCACCCGAGGTCGGGGAGTGAGTTGAGTTTTAAAGCTGGAGACTGAAGCCAGAGCTGTTATTATTGAATCCTGTCATGGGTCTTGAAGTTTACTGCACAACACTATATTTTTCCAAGACAAGCAGGATTAATAAGAGCCAGAATCCACGCGGCACTGATTGCAACTTTGCTTCAAAATCATGTTCTGAAAAATCTATTCAATTGTGATCGTACTAGAAAAGGGAGTAAATATGTTGTAATTAGTGCATAGGTGACACTGACTACCGAGGGAGAGAGAGGCCTGAAAAACTGCTTTTGTTATTTAAACCTTTCTTTCAAAGTACAAAAGCATTTGATTGGCACTTCACTGATTTAATAGTCCATTTGTAATGCAGGAAGAACATTACAGGGGATTTTAGCATTATTTTAAATCTCATCGTTTAATCTGTAGGTGGTTTTTTTTTTTTTTTTTTTGGAAAAACCCTCATTTCTAGCAGAAGAAAACTTTCTGATGGCATGTCGAATCTGTGACTAGGCAGTGGTTAAAGATGTGGAGCCTTGTGTCTTCCAAAATAAAATGGTTTGTAAGTCTTAAAACATAGCTTGTTTGTTTTGTTAGCACATACACAAAAAGTCCTGGCCAAGGATTTCATGGTTGCTGTTACTACGTTGTAATGTTAGGAATGGAATCCTAAGCCCCCTGCTTTAAAATCAGGATCACTAGCAGTCAGAATGCAGAGGAGAGCTCAGACCCCGTACAAGATACCAGGTACCTCCTTCAGTGCCCTGAATTTACACCTGTACTTGCATGGAGATGCTTTGTGAAAGTTGAGATTTTTTCTGTTTAATACATGGGGAAGATCCAAAGGCAAGAAATGCAAGCAGACCACCGTGCACCCCCCGCATGTGCACCCCAGTGTTTCTGATTATGAGGGGAAAAGCTGATTTCATAAAGTTGGGGAGGGCATATCTTTGCCTTCCAAATGTTTGGTAAGTGACTTCATAGCTCAACTATTATATGCTAGAAAGACCCTGAATTAAACCTTGCTGAAATGACTTTCCAATGTCGGTGGCAGAGTTTGAGCAGCCCTTCTGCCTCCCAGGCCACAGCTGCACCTATTGGCTTCTTTGTCCCATCCCTCCTACGCACATGCATGCCTGGCATTGTTTTGGAAATACAGCAGGAACTTGATAATTCAAACTGATGCCTCGGAGAGCCACTTGTGGAATTAATTTATTGGGTAAATCAGTGACTAGCTATGCAGGCAAGAGTGAGAAAAAGATGCTGTGTCATAGTGTGTGATTTGTTCTGTTAACTCAACCGGTGGGTTTAATTGTCACTGTACTAGCTGAGTGTCCTGGAAACTACATTTTAAAGGTAAAGCCTTACAAGATCCCAGCATGGTTCTATGCTTGTTACTTAATTCTGTGAGGGGAACTGGGTTTTCAGCTCTTCAATGAGGAGTTATAATTTGGGATTAGAAATTAATCCACAGTGCCTATTTTATGGCACAGGATTTATAGCATGCCTCAGAGGTTAAACCATGGCCCTCGTGTACTGATCTGTGCTATGGGTTTATTTGATTTCAGCAGGACTGCCTGCCTAAGACAAATAGGATTTGATCCTTGCTGGGTAACCTTGGTCAAATGCCAGGTGGCCCTCACGACCTCCTATTTCCATCCTTCCATTAGAAAATAAGTGTGTTCTTTTTGTTTATTTTTCACAGGGCCTCAGTATTGTTCAGTCCAGTTTGTCATGTGAGGCTGTAAATCCCTTCAAGTGAGGTGGAATTTTAGATTGGCGAGCTGTTCCCATGTGCATTGTGAAGGAAAAGGCTATCCTCTAGCCAAGTGTGGACAGAACTTACCAAGTTCAGCTCATTAAGATTCCAGAGTGACTGCAGGTATTAATGGAAAAGATGCTGCGGGGAAAAAGAATTATTTCTCCTTTTTTTACAATGCAAAATTAATGCTAAGTAAGCAGGATTCACCTGGAATTGCATACAGAGTAGCCCAAGAAAATCTTACCTGCAGTTGAAGCTCTCTGAAGAGTTTGCATAAAGTGTGCAAGAATCATTATGATATTGACAAACAAAATAAACCCAGTATTGCATATCTCAGATTGTTTGTTTATGCTGGTAACCATAGCTGTTGGGTACGTAGCACCTTGGTGTTGGGTATCAGAGCAACTCAAAGAGAACAAAATTCAGTTCCTGAGTTTTTAAGAGGGGTGTACACTGAGATGAATCATTGGGCATTTCTGAAGCCAAGGAAAACGGTTGCCATTGGCTCATTTTTCGTGACCAGAGGTGATTTTGGAAGGTCCGCATTGCTTTGTGAAGTTACATACTTTGTGGCATGAGCAGAGTGAGCAGAGCAAAAGAATACTTAGGGGGGTGGATTATTTTGCACTCGCCAGTATCGGTGAATCTCCGGTTCTACTCTCAATTTTTATCCAGGCGTTCATGAAAGGTGCCTCCAGAAACAGAAAAACACAATACTTTTAAATCAAATACTGAGGGAAGCTCTGATTCTTTTACTGCTTATTCAAAGAAATAATTATGCCTTCATCTTTCCTTATTTTTTACCATCAATTATGGGATCCAACCTAGTTACTGATTCTTATATTTTCATGAAAGCAAACTGCAGACTGACTACTTGTTTACTGGTTTTGGTTCCTGGCTTAAGACTTGGGTCTCATGTCTCTCTCTGCTCTGCCATGAATAGTGTGTTTGACTTTAGGGAAGTCGCTCAGTCTTTGTTTCCTATCTGTATGCTGGGAATAATACCGTGCGCTGTCATCACAGATATGTGCAAAGGTATTACATGGAGAA
Organism: Psilopsiagon aymara; assembly: GCA_024733675.1. Lineage (NCBI taxonomy): Eukaryota > Metazoa > Chordata > Aves > Psittaciformes > Psittacidae > Psilopsiagon > Psilopsiagon aymara. The sequence goes on from JANRGW010048646.1 coordinate 4,158, forward strand.
TTCTGAAATGCTGTATGCTGTTACAGTTATATATAATATCTCAAGTAATAATTTCAGATGGTAGGTGCCAATTATTCCATTGGCTGGCTGGTTTGACAATAGATGCCGGTGTCAGTGGCTTTATAAACTCTGGTGTAGTTATTCTGGGTTTGCATCAGAAAACAGAACGTGGCTTAGACATGAATTTCCTCTTTGAAATAACTGAAGTGACATCAGTGGAATTATACAGGAATGATTTTGGCATTGATACTACCGAAAGACATAGTGCTGTGTGAGTGCTTTGGCCTCATACAGAGCAAGCTGTATTAGTAGAAGAGGAGTTCAAAGCTGCTCTGGAATTGTAGTATCCTCTTTACCATTTTAATATTTCAAGTACTGCAGCTAGCAAGTGGTGTTTCAGGAAGAACTGACAGGATTCAAAGCATGCATGTCTCACACCAACACTAATTATACACACGCATGACTTAATTCCCCAAATAACCTCTCGCACGTCCATTTGACTAAAGCATAAGAAGTAGAACTTTTGAAGCATTTTGGTGACAAAACTCTGCTCAGAAATCTGGGCTGATTTTCTTCTGCGTAGCACCTTCTATTTCCAGACACTGTAAATATTGGCCTTGAGAAAATCTTTGTGTGGTGTTTACCCACATCACTTTATGAAAGATGAAGCAAGCAGAAAACACCCACTGTTCCAAAAACTTCTTATATTTTTGCATGCATCTTTGGAGACCCTGAGGCTTTATTTCCACCAGCACTACTAGTTCTGTACATTGCCCTCTCCTACTGGTGCTACTTATAATGTGCAGTCGTTAAGCAAAATTACCTCAACTTACTGAGCACCCTCAAAACTTGTGTTGAAGTGATGGCTTTTAGGTATAGTGAGACAAGGGCAAAGCTGTTTGAAACAGACTGGGAGAGCCTAAAGTTTGGCTTTCAGGCCACTAGAAAAGTTGTCATTCTTCAGGATTTTTAAGTGTAACAGAATGGGATTAGGGATTGAAATAGCAGGTGCTGCTATTCTTATGTAGAAGAAGCAATATCTGTTTTGTTCAGCAATTTCCTGTTTCATAGCTGTGAAGTAAATTAAGAAAATCTCTGTACTGTTTAGTTAGGACTTAAAGGTTACATCCAGTTTCTCTCCAAAACATTCATAGAACTTCTCCCCCATTGTAGTGTATGAATAACACTCACTGAACTCAACGCGAGGTTGTTTTTATCGTGTGGCTGAAAAGAAGAGTCCCTATTTATAGCATTCAAACATTGGCAGGTGCAAGACTGGTGAGAAACTTTAGTCTCACACATACAAACTGGTTGTTTAGGAGAGTCTTCTCCGTGGTGGTAGCTGCTCTCAGCCGGGCCGCTAGAATCAACAGCGTTGCTCAGTGCCTTTCTTCTTGTGGCGATCAGTCAGCTTGGATTTCCAGGAGGGTGTGTAGTGAAAAGGGGCCTGATGGTGCTCATTGCAGTAATATACTTAGCTATGGCAGCTTTAGCTATTATTTATAGAAGTGCTAATTATATCAATAGAAATAGCAATATTAATACTGGTAAGTGTCAGAATCCACGCTTGACAGCACGAACTAAACACAGCTACTGCGAAACAAAGCAGCCAGCTTGTCTCCCTTGTCGTACCACCAATATGCATTTCAGGAAGAGCACACACCCACCTTAACTGCTTGGGGTCTCACCATTTTTGCTCATCTTGTTCTGTCACTAACATTTCAAGCTGAAAACTCACAAGCCTGCCTATTCCTATGAAATAAAGACTGTATCCAAAGCCAGTCCGGAAAATTCAAACTGTGACTAAAAGTGTAACAGTGGATTCCAGTTTAAAGCTGTCATCCTGCAACGCTGGAAACCAAAAAGAGTGTCTCGAAGGCCAGCATCTGACGCAAACTTTTATTTTCTTTTCAGTCTGGATTCTGGCACTCCTTGTTTACAAAGTGGTTGGTGCAAACTCACGTCGATTTCAGTACCCACAGTTACCTGCAGACTGTTAGAACCAACCTTAATTGGCATCTTTTAAAGGGCAGAAATCGTATTACCCAAAAATAAACAAAACTAAAAGAAAACAAGAGCATATTGAGACTCATTTTCTGGCTGCTTTTTTAACATTTAAAATGTGCTTGATTTCCTGTCACAGCTCTTGTTGCTTCTGCCTACCTCTTGTGACAGTGTTTTAGACTGACTTCCCACAGGAGCTTACAAATCAAGCAGGTTAATGTCTTCATTAAAACTGAATAACAGTTTACTTTGGGAAAAAACATATTAAATATTTCAGGATATTGAACACCAAACTACTATTAAGCTTTAACTAATGCATTTACTTTGCTGACACTTGCTCTCCATTGGGATGTGTAGCTCAAGTTAATGTCACTAGAAGTGATGTTTAAGACTTCATGAGGAAGTGTTTCCAACCCCTTCTAGATGATTTTACTCCAATTCTATCACTCTGTACTTGAGAAAAAGTTTTAAATAAGTTATTTCAGCAACTTGCCATCCTTATTTTGGAAATGTACTGGGTATAAATGTCTCCTTTAGAGTTTTAAATAATCCTTTCCATGTCCTAGATATCTGTGGTACGCTGTGTAAAGAAAGTGACAGTCTGTTGGCCTCCAGACATATAAAGAATGCCCTTAGCATGCTTCGCCTTTGGGAGGAAAACACAAGGATTGTTGCAAGCAGAAAAGGTTGGGTTTTTTTGTCACCCATGACTGTGAACCTATCTTAAGGCTGATAGAGTGTATCAGTAGAATAGAAACGGAGGCACATGGCCAGGAGGTCAGGGTTTCTCAGTTGGCACATGGTGGTATTCTGTGGGGGCTGCTGCAGACCTGTGTGCTTGTGCCTTCCTCACTCTCTGCAGAATCCATTTGCAATGATGCCACGTAGGACATGGGGCATCCCATCAGTAATAGGAATGGGGTTTGTTTGGGTTTCTTTTGTTTGTGTGACACTGCAGATTCTGTCCATGTGATTCGCTTTATCAGCTCTTCTGGTTTTGTTGGGAGTTCTTTTTAATTTTTTCACCTCTTCATTTGGCAATCCTACAGTTTACTTATCTGTTATCAGAGCTGTGTCATTCTTTCTGGATCCGACTGCAGCAGAATCCCAGTACATGGTGCAATCAAACAACATTCCTTCGCTGACAGATTCAGACCAATCCCTTTGAAGTTTGTTAATGTATCCAAACTCAAAGCCAGTTTCAGCTCTATGCTGTGGTAATATTCATGTTTTGCTATAACCTTTCCCGTCGTTGCTCTGTAATAATCCTGGAACTCTTTTGGTATCTCTTTAAGCTCTCTGAACAGGTGATCTGTGAGTAAATCTCCCCAAGGAGTTACAAACTTGCTTGAATTATTTACATCTATGGCAGGAATTCTGCCTTGCCTTGCATACTGGGCTGATTGCAGAGATGATGCAAACTGGATGATGCAGAAAGAAATGGAGGACATGCCTGGCACATAAAGATATGCGTTAGTTTTAGGAATACAATTCCTACTCTAATCCTGCTGGCTTTAGCTGAGTTAACTTGAGGAAAAGAATTCACCCACAAAACTTAGGATCTAGCCATAAAGAGATTGTTGATAAAGCTGAATGGCAAAGAGAGCAATTTATGCAATAGGACAAAAGTAAAAAGCTGAGTTTAACTCCTAATGGGTATCTCAAAGACATCATTGCTCAACGGTGGTGTTCTGGAATATAATGAGCCCGCTCCTCATCTCGTTTGGCAAACTTGATAATTCCTGGTAGGATAGTAGGTAATTTATGAGTGCATCTGGAATATGAGTTGGGTTTTATCTTTACCCATGGTCACACCACATTGAAGTTCAGCAGAGTAGAAAAAAATAATTATCAATTTTATTTGAGCAGTTCTGTGGGGCACTCCACTTTTTGATCAGTATGTGCTTGGATTTACTTGTCACTCACATTTATTCACTGTCCTGTCATTCTTGTCCTTTAAGTTTTTCCACGTGTCACACCTTTGAGGGTTTTACATTTGTGGTTTGAACATAAAACTTGTCTTGCCTAGTCCTGGCTTGAAAGATAAATAAGACAGAACTGATTTTGTTACCACAGTGGCTGAGTACCTGTACTCTCATGGTGCAGATGCATCCTTGGGTTCATGATTTCTTTTCTGTAAGACCTCATGGGTATTTTTCAGGCTTTGCTTTTGTTCCAGTAAAATGTAACATTTCAGTCAAAGAATGTAGGCTTAAATAGAACAGGTTGGCCGAAAGTGAAGCAACCAGAAAGCAGAGACTGAGCTTAAAACTGTTAGTAACCTGACTTTGAATGGATCATCTTCTCGGTGCCACATGGGGACACTTACCCCGTCTTGCTGTCAGGGTGTTTGGTGGATGGGCTGGTAATCTGGTGGGGTTTACCATGCAGTACTGCCTCTGGAAAGCACAGTAACCTGGGCTTTGGGAATACTCCAGATCCCCAAATAGTATTAACGTTATTTGCATGTATGTATTCTAACAGAAACCAGGCGTTCCAGATGAGACTGGTGCCCACATCCACTGGTGCGGGGTGTTGTACATACGAAAAACAGAGGCACTCTCTCGAGAAGCTCGTATTTAAACAGGCAGCCAGGTGAAAGGTGAGGGAACAAAGTACTGGAATTCCCACTGTAGTGGTTGAAGGTGAAGCCACAGATTTAGTGACTTGATGGGGATAATCCAGGGAAAGGAAAGGAGAGGTTTTCAGAGGCAGCTAACTCCCACTAAAGCAAGCATGGGAGTGATGTGCCAACCTGCCATTTGTGCCTTTGAAAATTTCCCCAGGGAGCCTATTGTAGAGCCAAGCACTGAACTCTGATCTTCAGTCCCCCACCAAACAACCGTTCCTTTCTGCTTTAAGTGTTTTTAATTGAAAAATACCATCTGAACAGTGTCTGTAAAGAATTACTTTTCCTTAGAACCTCCAAAAAGAAAAGCAAAATGATGTGCTGCAGCAATAAATTAACCAGTGATCAAAATAAAAACCACAGCCTTGTTATGAAAACCAGAACTGGTGGGTAAATACTGTGAATTTATGACACCACTGAAAAAAAATCTGCTCTGGTAAATGTTAGTACTTTTAGAACTAAAGATTTTTTGGTTTAATTATTAAACTATTCAAATATCTTCTAAACAGACTTTACATGCAAAAGCCTACAAATCATTTAAAACCCCAAGCAGAAGTTCAGCCCTTGCTTTTCTGCAGACACTATTTATATCTATGTCGGTGTTTGTTTCAGAGAAGAGAATAAAACCAAAGCCCACATGACCCTCTCTTACTCTCCCCAAATAGAAGTAACACTTTTCCTTTTAGAGTTGTACGTACATTAACTCGCTCATTCTCATCCCTTCGCGAGGAAGTGGACTCTCTTCTTCCCATTTTGCAGTTTGGGAAACAACTGCAGAAGAGCTCAAGGTTATACAAGTCCAGAGAAACTGTTAGAGTCGGATTACACTGCCGGGGTGACCCATGCTCAGGCCACTCCAACACGTCCCCTTAATAATATTTTACAAGGCTGAGCCATCTGTGTGTGATGAGATCAGAAGTAAGGAAGTCTGTAGTTGCCAAGAGAATTTTAGCGAGCAGAATTGTACAACTACAAAGAAATCCTACGGCATCAACAAAGGAAGCTCAGAGAAATATTCACACTGAGCTCTTTTGGACTGTTTTAATTGGAAAGCATTTGTTCTTGTAAAATTTTAAGAGTTCATTCTCCCTTTTGCACACCTAATTGTTAACGACAGCGTTGGAAGTTCCACATACATTAGCAGTAGTCTTCAAAACAGCTAATTCCACATTTTGCAAAAGTAAGAAAGTAGGATTCCTGCTGCACCTCTCTGTGCACTTGTAAGGGAACTTTTAGACTTGGCTGCATCCCAATGGCTTCTTTCCTTCCTTCCCTTCACAAACACACACACACTCGGAAGCACCCCAAACAAGACACACTCCTCCCCTCTGCCAAGAATTATCTACTCACTTCTGACACATGGAGTTCTTGCCATGTGTGAACCTCAGAGGTATCATGGGCTCAGTACTTACGTCTTCCCACTTTAATTTGTTCTACAGACTATTTCACAGAAGCAAATAAATACAAAGGATAGTTTTTTCAAAAGCTCTCAGCATCAGTCTAGCTCTTCTGGCTTTGAAGGGAACCTGGGCTTGACATAGAATCGTAGAATCACAGAACAGTTCGGGTTGGAAAGGACCTTCAGATCATGCAGTTCCACACACCCACACCCCCCCCCCCCCGCCATGGGCAGGGACACCTCACACTAAACCATGCCACCCAAGGCT
>JANRGW010048646.1:10721-28628 GCA_024733675.1 Psilopsiagon aymara
CCCCGTCACACTGTGCTCCAGACCCTGCACAATCTCTGGTGCCCTTCTCTGGCCCCGCTCCAGCACCTCAATGTCTCTCTTGTAGAGAGGGGCCCAGAATTGAACACAGGATTCAAAGTACAGCTTCACCGGTGCCCTGCACAGGGGAGCAGTCACTGCACTGGCCCTCCTGGCTATGCTGTTGCTGATACAGGACAGGATGCTGCTGGCTTCTTGGCTGCCTGGGCACAAGCTGGCTCATGTTCGCAGCTGTCAGTCAGCACCCCCAGGTCCTTTTCCAGTCATAGCCTCTCCCCAGAGAACATATATTCTTGCAAAAATGGTTAATTGATTAATACTGGTGTTGACCAATGGATGTGAATCTCTGGGTCTAAAGAAAAGCTCTGATTTTTGGAACAGAAAGCCTCTTAGAGTTGTTGGTTTGGTTAGTATGGGTTAAGTTCTATTAGGGTTTCTTCAAGTTTGTTTTATTAGAAAATGGTATTTATTTGACTGTGGTATGCTACCTAAAATTGTTATAATTTGTTTCTTTATTTCCATAAACATTGCTATGTTTATTTTGGAAGGGTGGTTACTAAAGGGGAAAAAAACCTCACCCCAAAAACCAGCAACAAAGTAAGCTTAAAAATACATTGGTTATCTCCTATATCTAATTGTCTTTTGTAACCAGTGTATATAATTTTCCTATAGCGCCAATCTAAACAAAAAGAAAAGGGGAGAGGGAAGAGAGGCATTAGAATCTATTTTCAGGATGGCATATCAGACCACACGCACTTCTGGGGTAGAGCAGATTTGTTATTTTGGGCAGTACTGTGGAACTTATGAGAAGCTTTCTTTTTTTATACAAAGTTAGTTCAGAGTAGATTAAAGTTTATTTCAAACTCAGCATATTTGACCTCAAGCATCATAAGAGTCATGTAGAATTGGCTCATGCTATTAAATTCCTACAGCGAACTCCATAATAATGATTAATTTCTTTCATAAACTCTCTTCATAATTAATACAGGTTTCATTGTGGGCACTGCTATTCTCATATTGATTATCTCGACAATTTAGACTGGACTTGTAAAATGATGTCTTTGTTTACTCTGGTGGCCAGACATTTATTTTACCTCAATAACTCTCATTTGCAAACTGAACTGGGGATCCTGCTACCATAGAAATTACAAGTATTTCAGAGGGTTTTCATGCAAGAGCAGGGATAATTTTTTTTGGCACCTGAGATTAATAATACTTTGGTCTTTTCTGATGCTTCTCAGCTGGGAATCTGAGTTCTTTATGAATGCCAATTAATTAAGCTTTAAGATACCCTCCTGAAATGGGGAAGCAATAGTAGCCTCTTGCACTGATGGATAAACTCAGATTTAGAGAGGCTGACTGACTTAGTCGAAGTCACCTGCCAAGTTATCACAAATACAATCCAGATTTGTTGATTCCCAATCCTGACCTTCAGTTGTGAGGAGTTCCTTTCTCCTGGCATGATGAGTTTTGATGTGTCAGTTCCTTTTGGCAGGATCCATGATTTAAAAAGCTATAATGGCTAGGGATGCTTTAGCTGCTTGAACAAGTATGGACCTTTCTTATTGCTTGTTTCTTCTCCAGAAGGATTTAATTTTATTTCCAGGATTCTTTTCATCAGGTGCAGTGAAATCAGTAAACTTTTAAGAGTCTAATAATCCTTTTTTTGGGGAAAAAAAGGGTGATTTCCAGATTTCTGACAGACTTCAGGAGAAGCAGCTGTAATGAGAAGAGCAGAAGATAACGAATGATGAGACTGAGATTCGAGTGTATTGAAGGAAAAGAGCCACGAACACAGATTTTGTATGCAACAAGTGACGCTTCCTTTTGGTCAGTTCTGTGTTTTAACAGTATAAATCCACTTTATGCCAATATCACACACACATCCCCCTTCTCCTATATCTTCCATCCTGAGACATCTCAAGGATGGGGACAGTATATTTTGTTCAGTTCTGGTACCCAGACTCTGAAGGGTCCCAAGTCCCATGGGAGCTGCTGAGCTTTCCTTTGTTTTGTTAACTTCAGAGGGTGCTGGGGGGAGCTGCAGTGACTGGCAGAAGGCAGCCTTTGGAAAGCCTTGGGGACAAACAGGAATTCCAGTTTTTGAGCTGAAATCAGCCGTCCTGCTGCTGCCAAACCTACAAGAAGGGAGGGGGAGATGTGGATGTAGAAAGCAGCACGTATATAAGTATTAATACTTGCAGTACAACATCCCTGAGGCCTGAGGACAGTAAGTGCAACTGAGGACACAGCGGAGTTTACAAGAGTACCTCACATGTTGAGATGCTTTATAGTCCCCCCTGTGAATAGCCTAGCGAAAACCATATGTGAAATATAAATATGCTGGGACTTAAAGTGGAGCTGTATTCCAGCCTTTTAAGTTAATTTTGTAACACACTGCATCTGAGGGCTTAATGTCTGTTGTGTCCGATGCTAGCTGAATAGTGCAGGGCTTAATAAATGCAGTATGTGCTGGAGACACCAGAGGCTTGGATGGAAGACACGGAAGGAGAACAAGAAGATGGTGGAAATATCACATTTTACTTGAAAGAATAAATCCAGTTTGAACCAACTGCCTGCTTGCTTCCTTTGGTCCAAAGGCAACAATGAACTCCTGTTGTCATGCTGAGTCAGTTGGCAGTGACTCACTTTATCAGTCTCAAAATTGTCCGGCATTTCATCAGAACTGGATTACACAATGGGTTTTTCCTTTTCCCCCCCTTTTCTTTTTTTTTCCCAATACACTTGTAATATTAATAGGCACGTAAATCATCTGACGTTAACATGTTTCCTCATTAACTTTTACTCTTTTAATTATGAGATTAGTAATCATACAACTTCCCAAAGAGGGAAATGCAGTAATCCCCAATCTGACTTGAAATCCGACAGCACGAACTTTCTTCGTTTTGCATTTCTCTCAGTTAAAAGTAAGTTCAAGCCTTTTGTTCCTTTCCACAGGATATTGGCAGAGCTCACATATGCTCACAATTGTTTCAGCTGAGGTATGTGGTTCTCTATTGGGTGTGGAGAGAAGATTTGTGTGTGGAAACAGCAGCTAACGTAACGGAGTTTAATTTTTCTCCCCGGCCTGACTTTTTAGTTATTTCTGCAAAAACCTCAGAGAAAACACTTAAATGTAGAACTTTATCCACTGTAGCAGTTCACTCACATGATGTGATTTATTTTATGGGTATGTTCATTCTGTAAACACAAGAAGACCCATTATAGGAAATGTAAAGCGTCTGGTTGTGTAATTAAAAAAGAACATCCTCCTGGCCCTTAGTCTGTGAAGTCAGGTCTGTGAAGCTTTATATCTAACTGCATTTTACCGGATTCTTTGATTTTAGCGCCTACACAGTTACAGTTTCAATCAAAGCAATACAAATAAACGAGTGATGCTGAGTTGGCTGGACAGCAATGCATCTGTTCTAAACCCCAGCATTCTAAGTCCACCCATCTTGTCTGCCCTAATTTAACATCTGTATTTTCCACCTGCGTGACAAAATTAATTGTGTTTAATCAAACCTACTTTGTAATTACACAGTTAGGGCAAAAGTATGGATCTTCAGTTTTTAATCTTAGAAGAGTTGAGCTATCCGGAATATGTTCTGTGCCTGCCCCAGTCTCGACATCCTGGCCTGGGTTTGATCCCATCTGTCTGTGTTTGGAACTGGCCCTGGTGGCTATGAAATGGAAAGCTTCCAAGCGTCTCTGGATAGTTTTTAAAGTTTGTTCTTTGGTGGTTCTCATTCTTTGTTGCTAATGAGATCAAACCGCATTTCTGCAGAGGCTGTGAGAGTGTCATCAACCTGTAATCTATGGAGTCCCTCTGAAACTTCCCTCAACTGCTTTTGTAAATCTAGTACCATTCTGTGAAGTTCATTGCAGAGTAAAACGTGTGCTGTTTTTGATCCAAGTCCTTCTTATTCTCAGTGCGAATCTCAAGACACTTGGTCCTCTTAGGAACTTTAAGTGTGTCTGGGAACCAGGGACATCAGCCTTCCTTTTTCACTTGAGTTAGCCAGGCTGCTGGTGACAACAAAGTGATTTTTGCCTTTAGGCTCTACAGTACAGTTTGGGAAAATTTGGTTGTTACTTCTGTGGGTGAAATACAGCACTGAGCAGCCATATATCAGAAGCAGAAGAAATGGTTTTAAACATTCTTGATTCAATTTTATTTTTGTTGTTTTTTAACCAAATAGTGAGGGCAGCTTTCTCATGTTGTTCTCTTTGTTCTAGGATGGTATATTCAGTAACCACTATTTGTGGTTTTCATTTTGGTACAGAATTAGTAGCAGCACACAAGGACATACATTTCATTGTATGCTTGTGGCCATTAGGAGTTCCTTTGTCATGTTCAGCCAGCCAGCCTGCACTAATGTCACTGTTCAACGCTGCTCCTTGTTCCTTTATTCCCCCTCCCTGTTTCTTCACTTGGAGTTCCTTGTAGTGGACAGCTGAATTTGCAAGTCTCTAAAATAAATGTTTCAATCACTGCTATCAGTTGCTCCTTTTGTGTTCCATTGAAGGCAATATCATTAAGATAAAATAAGGTTGCATCTGTCTTGTTAAGCAGAGCTTTTCTTTATAGCATAATCAACTAGTAAGCTTATTTCTGGGTCTTCAAGACACAAAGGTGTCTAATGTTTAAGAGCATCTAGGAGGTTTGGAACACAGATTTAAATTTTCATTGCAGCTACCTTCAATAATGATAATGATAGCACTAAAAACATCTCACTTTCAGGATCATCAAACTCATCAGAGTTCTGCTGCAGTAGTTTCATTTAAAAGAGCATCTTGTCTTGTAGGGGCTGCAGAAATGAATTGTCTGTACTTTTTGGGGTGGATGTGAATTCATCCTAACTTCTTGACAGTGCCCACACTGTACTGTTAAGGAATTATCTTGGGTTTTATATTACTTTGGTACATGTACACACTTGTTTCCTGTTGCTTTCTGTAACTTCTCTTAAAGTAAAATAAATTAAATTCTTCTACGTGTTAACCATTAAGCTCCAGTTTGTAACACTGATATCTTCAATACTAACAGTATAAGTTAGACAATGTTCAGACTATGTAATGACAGGTTTTGGATCCTGAAAATATTTTAAGCTCAAGTTCAAAACTTGGGGAAGTTCAGGTTAGATATAAGGAAGAAGTTCTTCACTGTGAGGGTGGTGAGGCACTGGAATGGGTTGCCCAAAGAAGTGATGAATGCTTCATCCCCGGCGGTGTTCAAGGCCGGGTTGGACATAGCCTTGGGTGATCTGGTTTAGTGTGAGCTGTCCCTGCCTATGGCAGGGGGTTGGAACTGGATGATCTTAAGGTCTTTTCCAACCCAAACCATTCTGTGATTCTACGATTCCATCAACTAGCAGCATCTCTCTTGGCAGGTCCTGAAAGCATTGTTATTCTCCATGTAAATAGGTAGGCAAAAGTGTACATTTCTTTTCCCTGTCTTCCTGTGAGGGGAAGAAATCATTGTAGTCTTGTCACTTCCCTATTAAGTTTTAGATTGTTTAAGTTATTCATTTGCAGATTAAAATCAGAGCCTGATTTTCAAGCATCACACATTCCTATTCTTTGTTATTTTCATGTAAACCTTTCTAAGTGGTGGGTCCTGAAGAGTCAGCACTAATAGAAAAATGCCACTGGATTGTTCCTGGATCTGACATTGTAAATACAGGTATCATGACTCATGGACTGGACCAAACTACATATAAACAACAGCAACAAAATGTAATAATATCCCCCCTGGGACCATTGTGAGGGGTGGAAGAAAGTTCTATTTTAACTCATGTTACAGTAGATGCAGGCCTGACATCTTGGGACAAATGTATTTTTGCTTCTGCTAGACTTGTCTGTTGGGGCTCTCTCATCAATCTCATCTATGTGAGTTTTAAACAGGAGGGCATGAGGAGCACCTCTTTAAAAGCCAGTGTTCCCCAGATGCTTTCAGCTGCTGGAAAGACAGAAATATCCTAATTTACCAGTACAACACAGTTTGTGCTGCTTTTTTTTCATATTTGCCATTGGTGTATTCAGTGCTCCACTATAGTTTACTGGGTTTTTTTTTCTGTCCCCTTTTTTCCCCCCTCAATCTCTGTCACGACTACAGAGTGTATGTTCCACTATTACCCTCTCTGCATGGCCATAACTGTAGTTCTGTTAAGTGAAAATCTAGTTGTCAATCAGTTTGACAAGTCACAATTGAGACTGCTTATTGACATTTTCTCAGAGATGGGGCTACACATACTGCTTTAAAACTGAGGACTTACCAAGTACTGTGGGAAGTACCAAGAAGCTTTCTGTGGGTTGAGAGCCTGGTCAGAGAAGGAGAATGTGTAGGACGGCTTCCTCTTCATCCACCCCATAGGGATAGGCTTAAGTCCAAAGATCCGCTCAGAAATTCACAGGGCTTGATATATGAATGTACATGAGACAATCAAGTACTGAAAGGCTAAGTTGCCAGGAGGGAGTTGGAAAGTGAAGATACCACAAGAAGAGTGGGTTTAAAGCTGCAAAGCAACCAGGGTTTTTTACTGTAGGTTTTTTCATTACATGCCACAATCAGCTGCTATTCCCAGATGTATGCAGATACCATAGAGTCAAAGAATGGTTTGGGATGGAAAGGACCTTAAGATCGTGCAATTCCAACCCCTTGCCATGGGCAGGGACACCTCACACTAGACCGTGTCACCCAAGGCTCCGTCCTTGAACAATGCCAGGGATGGAGCATTCACCTCTTCTTTGGGCAACCCATTCCGGTGCCTCACCATGCTCACAGTAAAGAACTTCCTTGTATCTAACCTAAACCTCCCCTGTTTTAGTTTAAATCCATTACCCCTTGTCCTATTGCTACAATATAGATATTTATGATATGCCTAAAGTCTGCAGCTATAGTAAATTCTTGTTTTAGCAGTATTGGCTAGGAACATATTTTTGGAGCTGAAGGAAATTCAGTTCAAACTGTTATGGGTGCTTATGGCTGCCCCTAAAACACTGGAGTGCTTCCTGCCCACCTAATTGTGGCAATGGAATAACTCAAGTTACAATGTTTTACTCCCGACTCTATGGTCTGCCTTTGCCACAGTTTGCATCATGCTTCCTAGTCTCTTTAACCTACACTTCTTTTAGCTGTTGGGAAACAAATTGAAAATACCTTATCCTCTTTTAGGGGAGGTTTGTAATACTCCTTGAGGGGAATGAGATGACTTCATGCACTTTTCCCTTATTTTATTCCCCATTTTGCCTGTCGGTTCCTTGATGGCTTTAATTCTTTGATCAATTCCATCATTTTTAATTGGAATTTTTTTTTCTTGTCTCCTCTTGTGATAGAAAGATATTTTCATGTAATGTTTCTTTGGGCCCAGTGGTAAAAGGGCTGTCTTTGGGAATTTGGACATCTACTTTCCATTAAAATGAATGGAATACAGTGTTAGTTTCTTGCAGGGATTTGAACACCTTTGAGCTATTGTGAAGCAAATATTCTTGTTCCTCTGAAAGGGAGCTCTTGCCTTACATAGTGATGGATAATCTTGAGCTCTGAGACCTGTGGATAGTGCTGAGAGCCTGTAAGTCAGCTTTTTGGTTTCATTTGTCTTGCACATGACTTTTCTCTGAGGAGCAGCCTGTAAAGTAATCCCAAAGAACTTCCACCATCATTAAGTACCTAGCACCAAAAACTCATGGAAATTGTTATGTTGTGGCTTCTCCTGAAAATGTTGTAATTGATGCCCTTCATATTTTGAGACAGGGGTCAGACTGAGCTGACTTTTAGGTGTATGGTAAATTGGTGCTTTTTTTCCCTGGTGGTTGACTTCTTATGCTCAAGAATTGTGGCTTTCATTTAGGAGGTAAAGAGCTTGTAGCCTCTTTGACTGTGAGGTTCTAATTAAAGATTACACTAGACGTGAGCTGACACTTGCTTATTTGCAGCCAGCCTCTTAATACAAGAAGTCTTGGATGTCTGAAGCAGCATTGACTCTGAAGACTATTGGCATTCATTTCAATGTTAAAGCTGTTTAGATCAAACCAGCAGTTTGGGAGAGTATCTGATAACCCCCAGTGTATTTTTGTGGTGTGTTACAACTTTACAAATGCATGATGTATAGCGGGATATTTATCTGGGATTTCTATCCGACATGATTTTGTCTCTTGCTTGGTGCCTGGCCCACACATGGTCTGCTGAAGTTAGCTGAGACTTCGATTCAGCTGTAGTGGTTGTACCTTCGTTGCTGAAACAGAAAGCTTTAAGGTATACTGGCATTTATGAGTCTAACATCTGTGATGTTATCACAGTGTGGTAAAAAACAAATGTCTGCTCATTCCAAGACCACAGCAGAGAGTACTGAAAGGTCCTATTTGTATCCTGATTCTTACTGTTACTTTGTTAGCTCCAGCGCAACTCAACAAATGGAGCAGTAGGACAGCAAAGTACCAGTTAATATAAAGTCATCTTTATTCCAACTTCTGTTTATTTTGTTGTGGGTTTTCTTTTTCACTGCATGCTATCAAGTGGTTTCACAATATGACCTCTAATTTTGAAACAAAACAAATTAAATGTTGGTTAGTACCGATTAGTGCAATATTAGTATTGACTCTAGATTTACTCAAAAATCAGGACATTAAAGTTCCCCTGATAAACTTAACTATGCCTAATTACACAGTTATTACAAAGGGGATCTCTCATTGCACAATCATAGACCATCTTGGTAGCATTACCAAATATTACAGTCCTAGCTAATAGTTGCAAAGAAAGTTACAGAAAAGGAGCTCTTTGACAGTAAAATAATGTCTGTCTTGGGCTTGTTACAAATCCTGACTGAAGAGTAGCACAGAAGTTGGGACACTTTGTTTCCATTCTATCATTTTGAACATACTCTGTCACCTTGTTCTGTATTTTCTGGTTCTGTAATGAAAGATCCTTTTGTTCAAATACAGGCAAAATAAAAGAGTTGTTTGTCTATAGGATAAGCAAGCTCAATTCTGTCAGGCTTACACCACCACTAACCTCACCAGATCTTCCAATTTTTGAGAGGTCTGATTGAAAGAAAGGGGCTTATCTCTGTTCTTGTTCTTAAGACCTGAGGCTTAATTTTCAGTTAATACAACTTTCGGCTTTTAATTTCTTTGGCTTTAACTAATAAACTCTTTCACCTTTTCCTTGAAAAATGAATTTAAATTAATATTTCAGGAAAAGAATTGTGCCTTTAAATGTGTCCTTTCAAACAGATGAACAAACTGTGTTCAAATTATCCAAAAGTATTCTCCTTCAGGCTAAATATGAAGGACTAATCGGAGCCAGTCTTCCCTAGGCTTTTTTAAGACTACTTACCTTATACAAAGTAAAAGAATGTGCAGACTAGGACATTCCTTTCCTTTTTTGCATCTAGTGCATCTAGGTTTTTATTCTTCAGAAACATCTTTGACTGCAAGTTTCAAAGGTGAGGAATTCTGCCCACCTACAGACAAAGCTAATCCCCCTGGGATGGTCTACAGATGATCAAGGTTTGCAAAAGTGGAACTATGTCACTTAATTTTGGTAGGATTGGTGTTAGTAATGGTCGCATCCTTACTAGCGTTCACTGTGTGTTTGATACAGAGGTCAGCCATTAACTTTTTCTCTTGGAGTGGGCTTCACAGACTTTGATGTTTTACTCATTTCTTTACTCTGTGGTCTCTGTAACATTTAGATTGTCCCAAAACAGAATCAAGCACTTTTATATACTCACAGGTCAGATTCAATTGACCTAAATGGAGTCCTGCTGCCTGCTATGTTCTGTTAGCTGGCTGTGGGATTTTAAGCATAGGGACTTAGCAGGAACTTGGGCCATCTGGATCTGGGTCCTAGGGTGAAATTTTGTGCTGAGCTGCTTTGAAGTGTTATACAATTCACCCAGCTCTGAGAAGGAGCCCAGCCTTTCCAGTAACTTACAACTCCAGCCTGGCTGGTAAATGCATTGTTTCCCCCTTGCGAGAAAACAGGGAGAAAAATCTTATATAGGAACTTGAACACAGTGCCTACATTTGAGGAAAATAATAAGTAATTTCTTTAAGAAAATAATTACATAAAAAACGTAAAATTACTTGGGAGTATAATAGGGATTTTTAAAAGAATTCCTTGGCTTTTGAGACAATCGTGTGACTTTTAGAGCCTACTCAAGATTTTTTGGATGTTTGAATTTTCAGTGCCGTTTGCCTCTTTTCTACAGAGGTGTTTTTTGTCCGCTTCATGTAGTCAATCAAATAAAAGTTACAGTATGGATTTTCTGTCTTTGTACATCTGATACACTTCAATTGCATTCTTGTTTTTATTTGCCAGAAGTGGTTATTCATTTGGGGGGCAGGAGTCTCAGATGTGATATTCTAAACTAGAAGATAATTACCTCTTGAAAGAGTAACATCTTTGAAACTGCTGACATAAATATTTTCCAGGTACAATGTATTCATGCTCATAAGCTTGTGAAAATATTCAGTTGCACCCAGAGGGTAAAATAACAGCTTCCAAAATATTGCTAAGGATGCCTCTTTTTTTCCTCTCTTCATTCATGATAAGCTTAGTGCATCTCAACTGATACGACAGTCACTAAAGTTACACAAGTTTGGTTTGGTGGGTTTTGTTTCTTGTTCTTCCCCTTTCTCCCCCCCATTCAAAAAGGGTAAAAGTGAAGCGTGGGCCACCTTGAGCTTCAGCATTTTCACTGTGGTTCATGTCATAAATGTCTGCAGTTCTTCTGACAGCAATCAAATCCTCCTGCACGCTCCCTAACTTTTGGGGATGAAAATAGAAATCTTTGATAGTCATCCTAGTTATCTGGTAGAAGAGAGTGACGGATGTGCACCCTGACTCGTTTGTTACCATAGCTCCTTTCAGATGGTAAAACCACGTTTTACAATTTGTTGTTCAGTTTGCGATGGCTTCAGTATGGATTTCCATACATAAATCATCAGATTTCCAGTCCTTAAATATTGACTGAATTGAAACATGACTCTTTCTAATCAAATTATAGGTAACCTTTGGGAACTGTATAGTTATAAAATAGAGGGTGCACCATACGATGCAGTAGGCTGCGTAACAAGATCCGACTTCATTGTAGCTCCACAGCTTGGATGAGGGCCTTGCATGTTAGCTCAACAGCTAAATTGGTCACAAATTGCCTGCTGATGCAAATAAAGGCAATATCCCAGCACTCTGTAAATGGAGAAGATGAACACATGGGTAGCCGAGGCCACCTAACGCTATAGGTTGTTAAGTGTTAAATAATTGCCACATAATCTACACATTCAAGACAGAAAAAGCTCACACATGAACATCCCAAGTGTGTGTGCATATTATGTGTAATGGGGTTAAAGCATGTGCGAGTCTGAGGACTTTTTGTGTGGTTTGGGGGTTTGAATTGGAAAATGGTATGTTGGGGTGATACTGGTCTCGTGGAGTTTGTTTTACAAGGACCTGCAGTCCCTGGGGGTGGTGACTGATAGACACCAGTGTTGATGGGTATTAAAGCAAGGGATTGGCTTCACTGGGACAAAACTTCGCGTATTGCCTGGATCTTACTGCCACAGTTTACTGATGTAGCAGCAATATTTACCCAACACAAGACTTAGTAATGCACTACTGTTGTATCCAACATGGGATTATTACACTTTTTGCAGCCTTTGTGCAAAGTGGCCTAAGGGCTATATGGAACAGTCATTGCGCAGTGTTCCTTTACCAAAGTGTCATCATAAAAGAAAGTGGGCCTTTATGGTATGTATTACTTGCAGACAGATCTTCACAAATCTATTGAAACTGTTGGAGACTCAGCAGCTTTGCATCTGATCTATTATTCAGGACATTCTGGGATTAAAAACAGTGCCAACCAAACAACAAACAACATTAGAAAAGCCAGTTCTGGTTCAGCAAGTGCACCCCAGTCTTGCTAATCAGTTGGGCTGTCTGAGAGCCTGATCCGTAGAGGCAACACAGCCTGAACTTCTGATCAGGAGAGCCTGATATTCCAATCTTGCTTCTGTTCTCAACACAGAGATTAACTGTTTCCATTTAGCTTTCACTAACTGTAAAATGGGAATGACAGTAGAGTTTTGCTAAAGGAAGTTGTGAGATTTAATTTGTTAATGTGTATGTCCAACTGAACTATGAATGATGGATCAAAGTTGGTAGATTAAGGGAAAGTATTACTTATTTGGAGGTCTGGCAGTAAGTAAGGACTACTGAGATGGGAGAACAATTGAGATTCTTTGCCTACTGAAAACCACCCAATCTCCACTCTGTTTCTCTCCTTCTGTCCTCAGCATCTTCGCCAGTAAATCTGCAGGGATAAAGAGCTTTTGTGTGGTGGCTGTACTTTTTTGTGGGCCCCTGCTGATGTAAATCAAACATACTGTCCTCCTGTTATCTTCAGGTTTAGAAAACCTATTTTTAATCACTTCATACAGGTATCTAATTTGAATCCGCCTGCCACACTGCAGGACTCTTGTGCTTTTTTAATTGGCATCTTTCTCATTACATTTGCACAACGTTGCAGAGACACTGCAGGACACTAGTAGAGTCACCTGAATCACCAATCCTGTCGGGCTGGCAACACAGTGGTGTGATACACCAGGGGAGTCTAGGAGATCTGCACATGTGGTGAAGGGGACTGAGTGAAAGCAATCAAGTTCAGACATGTTGCTGTGAGTGTTTCTGGATCCTGCCCGTACCATCTGAAAGAGAACTGTGACAGAAATTTGCCTGGGATTTGATTTTTAACACCAATATGGTGTTAAACCAGCCTGGTTTCTACCAACAGTTCCTGGGTTTCTAGTAAAGTGGAGCTCCCTGAAGGCATTAGTGGAACTGTTGTAGGGCAGGTATGTGGAGTACATCAAAACCAGTGGGTTAACACACCCACCACAAGCATGGACTCAAATTTCTTTAGGATTTGAAAATCAGCCCTTAAATAACTGCTAGAAGGAAGTAGCTCTTAGTCTCAGACATGGTTATGTGATGCTGTGACTCCTTTTCCAGTTGCAGTTGCCAACCAGATATGTCTAAACTCAGCATGTTGGTGCACCTGGCATCATAAAAAGAAGAGGACAGACCACAGCAGTATAAAGTATGTTATATGGCACTGAAGCATCTTCCTTCCCTCTCAGTTCATCATCCAGAATCTTGTCATTTGCAACAAAGACTTTCATTCGATGTTTCTTATTTCCCCCTTACTACTGAAGATCAGTGTGTTCTCAGTGCAGCTCCCTGGGAGAACTGTACATGGATGCCCCTGCTGTTCCAACCACCAGAATTTTCCACCTGCCTTATGGTGCTAGTCATCTTTTCATACTTTGGAAGGCTTTGCTAGAGGGGTTGGGGTTCCTTTGTCTCCCCAATGGCAGTTGTTAGAGAATAACTCTGAACTGAGGAGATAAGTTTGCAGAAAAAGAAAATCAGAGGAGTATCATCTACTGGACAGACCAGCATTGCCTGTTCTTGCTTTCAGGATGGATAGTGCAGCCTTTTACTAAGATAGCTGGGAGTCCTCTGTTTCAGCCTCTTTCTTGTGGGGTGACATAACCCAAATTCAGTATCTTTGCCATGCGAGAGGTATTCAGCAGTTTGCTTGCCTGTTCTGTTGCATGACAACACAGGCCACTGAAGAGGGGCTTTTCATCAGGGACTGTAGTGGTAAGACTGGGGGTGATGGGTTCAAACTGAAACAGGGGAAGTTCAGGTTAGATGTAAGGAAGAAGTTCTTTACTGTGAGGGTGATGAGGCATTGGAATGGGATGCCCAGAGAAGTGGTAACTGCTCCATCCCTGGCAGTGTTCAAGGCCAGGTTGGACAGAGCCTTGGGTGACATGGTTTAGTGGGAGGCATCCCTGCCTATGGCAGGAGGTTGGAACTGGATGACCTTAAGGTCCTTTCCAACCCTAACCATTCTATAGTTCTATGTGGCTGCTGTGCAGCCCTTCACCACCACACGGCAGCCCTGTGTCACCTCACACGTCCAACCCTGTGAAAGAGCTGAAAGCCATCAGCAGTTACACATCCTCTTTCCTCTTCCTGCAAGTGAACCAAGTACTCAGCCATTGACCTACTCACGTAATGGAGAGGAGGAGTTGATGGCCCACAGGAATGCAGCATGAAAGCGAGCAGACTCTCATTGAGCATTTTGAATCAAGCAAACAGGCATTTTTATGTTGGCAAATATGTTGGGATTCTCCATTAAGTTGTACCACTCAGGATTTTCTTTTTCCCCCTTTATAAAAAAATATTTCCTATATGCTTTAGGTAGACTGAATGATTTGTAAGACAGAATTGGGCCACTGGTGGTTTTGGATCCATTTAGAATGACTTGCAGGCAAGGGACCAGTTGGGCAGCTCACATCTTGCAGTGTTTTTAATTTGGGTCAGACAGATATTTGGGTTTTATAAATATTATGGCTAATTGGATTAATTTATGATTGAGGGCCAAAAGTAGCTTAAGTTGGAATCTACTTCGTATTTTCTTTTAAACAGTCTTGAGGTTTGAAACTCTTTGGTTTTAGTTCTACAGTTCTGTGCGTACACAATCCCCACACAACTTTTGAAGGGGTGGCTTTGGGCTCCAGTTTGGGTCTGTCTCTACGAGTTGGAGGGGCTCAGCTCTAGAGTTCTAACTGAGATTCAGGCTTCCTCAAAATAGGAGGAAATTTGGCCTGTGATCCTGGTTCAGATACATATACGTCATTTCTGGAAAATTAAAGGCCATAAGGATCTAAATGCCTTTCAACTTAGAGGTTTTGGGTCTGGATCAATTGCATATCTGAGTATTTTCTAATTTAGAGGTGTTTCTGACTTAGTAGTCAGGTTTCAACCTGAATATCTGTTAACTTTCAAAGGTTCAAGTCTGTATTTTATCCAAACTTGGTATGTTTTGCATCAATCTTCCTATTTGTAGGTATGAGGTAGGTAGGACTGAAGAATGAATGTTAGTTTGGGGTCACACGTTCCAGAGCACAAAGAAATTCCTGCATCCTCATTTTGGTATAGATCTGGGTTTAAAATTTTAAATTTCAAATTCAGGGATTTTTCCTATTATTTTAACTTAATAGAAGTACATAAAAACTTGTGATTTTCATCAGCTGGCTTTGATAAAAGTCCCCTTGATAAAGTATTTCTATTTTTTCCCATATCATATTCCATCGTAAAAATCAGGGATGCCCGAGATAGATAGGAAGGTGAAGCACTTCACGTACTTATGGTACTGTCTGCTCATGGCACTACAGTTGAGTCTCTTTTACAGATGGAAAAACAGGCATTGAGTGGTCAATTGGTACATACACAGTCAGATTGAGTTAACCACAGTTAGAAGCTAAGTCTCCAAATGCTCCTTCTGCTTTCCTGACCTTACGTATACTCCAATGAGGTGAATATGGTCATAAAGTCCATAGAAACAAATATGTGATAGGGCTAAATTTTTGCAACACATATTTGCAACTTATAACTTCTAAGGTGCCTCTACATATGCCAGGAGTATGTGTAGCTAAATATTACAGATGGAGTTGACTAAGTCACCTATTAGATCTTTTTTCCTCTTTATAGTTTATCCTAGGGTAAAAAATGTGTTTTAGTGAAAACACTAATGAAAATTAACCTTTTGAGAAAACAAACAAACAAACAAACCCAACTTAATCCTTCTGTATTTACTGTACATCTGGATGAAAACATAACGTTTATAAGTGAAATACAAAAACTGGTAGCATAATGGTTATAAGTGAAATACAAAAATGTGTAGCAGCTAGCAGTGAACAAAACTAATCAAATCTGCCAGTCACCGGGCTGGTTAATGTTATAAAGACTGTGAATCATGAATATCCAGCCAGCCTGAGGGCACAAACCCATGAATCCAGGGAGTTTACCTGTCTCCTTTAGTCAGCAGGCTGTCCCTTTTCCATCACTACAACTTAAGCATGTACTGTGCAATAATAAAAATGCATTTTGGGAAGCAGGATGTTCTAATAGAGCTTCAGATCAAAAGGGAGATTCGTTTTACTTAATTGTAGCCACATACAAGCTAGTTACTTAGCCTAGCCAGTTGTGTGGTCTCCCTCCTCAGTGGAGGAAGCTGGGATGAATGGGGTTTGGGAGGTGCCTGTCTCTCCACTGACAATAGAGGGAGCCTACACAACTGGCTTAGATAGGACACTTAACTTTTAGGTGGGTCTGAGTTGCTCCAGGCAATTCTGTGTCAAGCATCAGATATGGGGTCTCATCTGTTTTTCCACTGATTTACAGCATAACTTTGGGAATATCACTGAACCTTCCCCCTGCCCACCTCGGACACAGTTTCTCCATCGATAAAATACCCCGTGGATAAAGTTCTCGGGAGAACCTTTGTCCCCAGATGAAAAAAAAGGTGCAAAATCTTGTTTTCCTGCTCCTGCTACTTTCCCATGCCTGTAGTTGCCATTAAAATCAACAGGATTTTTGTGACAGCATAAGTTTACCTGTGACGAGAGGCAGAGCTGACTGAAAATGATTTCAGAAGCAGCATACATCTTCGGAGATGACAGAATATTGTAGAACTAAAACCCCAGCAACTGGTTATGTGTATTGATTTTCCCATCTTTGCCTCCCCTTTACACCTTCCCTCTTCCCCCCCCCCCCCCCCCCCCCCCCCCCGCAAAGAAAATACTGGCAGCGGGGATAACGTTCCTCAAATCAGACCTGTATTTTAAATAACCTTGGCCTGTTTGCAACTGGGAGAATGTTTGGGTTTTTTTACTTGAGAGATTTATTTCTGTCCTTGTAACACCATGTACTATATGCATTGCACCTGTTCAGACATAAGCACAGCACATTATTATAGCTGTAGGGGTAGAAGCTTCCCAATATATATTTTTTGAAAGGAGGGAATGCTGGGGGGGGAGCACAGCTCTCTCTTCCCAATTGTTTACCGAGCAGTCTTACCAAAGACTTCTTCCTCATCAAGATCAATTTTCCCTGCTCCCCTATTGTCTGGGGAAACCTATCTTCAGGAGCGTCTTTCTTGAAAGATCTCATGACTTTAAAATCATCAGTGGGCTTTGTGTAGCCTGCCTGTCAAAAGAGATATGTTTACACCTTCCCCGCATGTGTTAAAGCTATAAGGTTACGGAGCAGAATGGCTGATACGTTTCAGCGCTTCACGCTAATATGCACCCGGGGGGGGGGGGGGGGGGGGGGGGGGAGAAAAAGATGTATTTATGATAATGATAGGCACCGTCTGAAACAATGCATTCCAACAGCCTGTAACATAAATAAGAAAGGTGGAGCCAGGCGGCACCGAAGTGTTTATTTGCCAGCAATCCTGCTTCAGCCCCGTATTACCTTTTCCGCGCTGCCTCAGCCTGGCAGCATTGAACCTGTTGCTGCATTAGCCGAGTTGTATTTTGCTAGCGAGGGGAAGGAGGGTTGTCTGCTGTCTGGTAGGAGGGCTTTGTCTGTGTGCGCCTTTCTCTCTGCCTCTCTCCCTCCCTGTCTCTCGCACTCTCGCTCGCTCTCGCTCGCTCTCTCTCGCTCGCTCTCCCTTTCCCGTCTCTGTGGTTTGTAAGGTAGGTTGCAGTGTGTGTATATACACAACATCAAGAGCAGGAAAATGGACTCATTAGGGAGGCAGGCAGTCATTACCACTCACACTGTACTTCCAGGGAGACAGCGACTATGAGGAGACAAACTGAGGACTGGGGAACAAGGTAGGCCAGTCAACTTTTATAAAAAACGAAAGAATAAAGCCTCTGCTCTCCCTAAACCCCCAGCACTTCTTTATTCCTCCCCCCCCACCCTCGGTTTTTAATTTAGAGATGTAAGTTTGCCAGACCTATTTGCTAGCTTAAAATTCGGAACATCTCTAGAAGGCCTTACCCTCTACAAATGTTTCCCCCCCCCTC